>JARJLU010019860.1:0-27303 GCA_030272975.1 Sparidentex hasta
ACACACGTAGGTCTCCTGACTGCTTTGTGACACATACCATGGAATTCACCCACTCTGTAGGCTCCTCTACTTTTTTTATTACTCCCAGTGACGTCATTCGGTCAAGTTCCTGCTTCAGTTTATCTCGTAGTGGTGCTGGAACACGCCTTGGAGCATGGACGACAGGCTGTGCATCATCTTTTAGCTGTATCTTGTAGGTGAAAGGTAAAACACCAAATCCTTTGAATATGTCTGGATACTGATCCACTACTGACTCTATGCTCTTCTGTGCATTTGTGTTGACGCAGTAGACCCTCTTGACTAAACCTAGTCTGTCACAAGCATCATCACCTTGCAGTGATTCATGTACATCTGGAACAACTACAAAAATGAGGTTGTGTTCTTTTCCTTTAGCTTTCACCTTGAGCCTGCACTTGCCTCTGGTTTCTATGGGCTGTCCATTGTAGGCTTTGAGTGAACCAATATATGCATGAATGCGTGGCTTTATTTTCATTGCTCTGATGTCCTGCTCACTCACCAAATTAGCCTTTGCTCCTGTGTCGAGCTTGAGAGGAATGACAGCTCCATTTACATGTAGGGGGACAGTCCACTTGTCCTCCTTCACTTTGTTCACACTTGACTGTTCGGTCTCTTTATGTTTGGACTCGTCCCGTGTTACCATGCCCACGAAGAATGTGTCGGAGAAAGCAGTTTCTTCCACAGTGTGCACACGTTCACCTTTGCCCTGTTTCCCTTTTGAAAAGCATTGCTTTGCAAAATGATTCTGTCCTTTACACTTGTTGCACACTTTGCCATATGCCGGGCACTGTTTTGGTGCGTGTTGAGTGCCACATCTTTTGCAGTTAAAAGTCTCTGAATCCTTGTGGCGTTTAGGTTGCCATATTTTCTGTTTCTGTGGCCTTGTAGATACTGTGGCGATTGCTGTGCTGTTCTTGTCAGCTCCCTTTGCACCATTGCTGAAGGTTTTTGCATGCTGCAGGGCTAGTTCACTAGCGTGGCATATCCTCACTGCTGCAGCTAATGTAAGGTCAGTCTCTCTTAGCAACCTCTCTCTCACTTTCTTATCCTCAATTCCAAACACAAGCTGATCACGAATCAGTGAATCTTGCAGTACTCCGAAGTTACACGTTTTTGCTTTGAGTTTCAAGTCGGTCAAGAAAGCATCAAAACTCTCACCAGGTTGTTGCATGCGTGAGCGAAACACATAACGCTCAAGTGTTTCATTTTTCTTTGGTGAACAGTGTTCATCAAACTTCTCCACGACAGTGTCAAACTTGTCCTTATCCTCTCCGTCGGTGTAAACAAACGTGTTAAAAACCTCCACAGCTTGAGGTCCCGCGACGGTGAGAAGCAGTGCAACCTTCCGTGCGTCTGGTTTGCTATCTAGCCCGACAGCTTGTAGGTACAGCATAAAACGTTGTTTAAACGTCCTCCACTCGCAGTCAACATTTCCAGTCCAGTTAACAGCGTCAGGCGGCTTCACACTTTCCATAACGACTGTTTTCGGACCACTCCTGGTACCATGTGATGTTTCTCATAAATTAAGAAACCGGGTCTCACTCAGTGTGCCGTTTATTTTCCATTCACGCACACTAACACATACAGCAACCACTTCTTCTTCTTGTCATACATCCATAGCATACCCAAAACAATTAGTACAGCTTACCGATGTTACTGAACTCACTACTGACCTCTAATGGTCGGAGTATAAACAACTCTTATCATTACAGACACGAGACCCTACAAGAATAGATCTCAAACTGGCTGTCCTGTATGTTAATGTTCGAAGCCACAATCAGTGATGTTAATGTTAATCTGTTAGTGGCACAGACTCGACCTGTTGTATAGTGCCCTCTGGTGGACGCCAACACTCATAACATGGTTGAAGTGTGTTTTGTCCATTTTTATTTATTTTGTGTTAACTTTTTTTTAAAATTTTAGTTTGGAAAATTCCTAATATCGGCCGATAACATCGGCCCACCGATAAATCTGTCAGTAACTGGCAAGTCATTTCTATCATTGTTGCATGTTGGTTGTACATTTAATTTGTGTTAACCTTCAGCCCAAACCACTACTGTGAATAAACCCGTTTCAACATGTGTCTCGCTCTGAGTATCTCAGTCTCAGTTTGTTCCTCTTTCCTTCTAAACGTATCTTCTGACCCCCTCAGAGGTGAAGCGTTACAGGTGTGAAGATTGCTTTTTTTTAAATACACATCAGTCAATTTCGACATCCCGTGTTCATGCTAAGCTAAGCTAACCTTGTCTGGGAGCTAACTCCGCTCAGAGTGAACATTGATATCAGTTTTCTCAAACAAATCCTCACACAATCCTAGTCACAAATGAGCATGTGGAACAAATGTTTTAAAATGTGAGTATTTTATTGAAAAAGAAGGACATAAGCACAAAAAGAAAGAGCAACACATTTGAGTTTAACATTCAATCATGTCCATCTATGTAAATGTTTAGTCTCATAATTTCATAGTTGTAAATTGTGTGGTTTAGCAATAAAATATTTCTGGAGGCTAACTCTGCAGTTAGCATCGACCCAGTTCCCTCCTCAAAGAGTCTGTGGGATCTTTGATTATCACCGAATAATCTCTTTGTCAAATACATCTATAATTCTTACACGTTCTGTTCATCAACATAATCTTCACAGATGAACACTACTTTTGTGATTTTCAAAGCCTAAATTAAATCTCTATTAGTGAAAAGCTAATGATAAACCGATCAATGTACAAGTCGTAAAGTTAGAGTTTGAAAAGTTTGTAACCCGATAACCTCTGTAATCTCATTAGACACATGTAAAAGATTCATAATTCAGTTGTGGAATATTGTATTATGTACTTTATATTGTAGAACAAAATGTTTTCATACTGTGGTAACCACAGCCCTTATTTCAGACATTTAACTGAAAAAGAACAAACAGATTGGTTTTGAAACAGAAACAGCTACTACAGACTACACCACTCTATTACAACATGATGTAGGAACGCACATTTATGGAATATTGAATAGCAGGCTGGCAGGTTGAATAATCACAGACAGGGAAGTTTTCCGGCAGAACTGGCGCTGTACACTGTAACTGCTCAGTCTACATCACATTTCCTGACCCAACTGGTTCAACTGGAAAGTTACCGTGAATCCCACTGAGCAGTCCAACCACAGTCCCTGCTGTCTGGTTCCACCCGTTCTACTTTAGCTAGCAAACCTGGTGGTATGAGGAACCTTTTCATGAATTATGTCCAAGATAAAGGTACAATGTGTAGGAATCCTTGTTGGAAACATTTTTCACCCGATAAAAATTACCAACAAGATGTGAAGAAATTACAGATTTGACATTGTGATCACTTTGTTTAGTAAGCTTGCTAACCAGAAAGACCCAAACACACACCAACACTCCCCTGGTGGTCTGAGTTCGCAGTCTGAACCACCAGCTGCACTGCTAACTGAGCTAACTAGCTAATGGCAGCTACAGTTAGTGTCAGTTAGCCCCTGTCCCCTGGTTGTTTAGAGTATGACTTGGACAGATGGCAATTTCTCCCACACTTCACCTTTAAGTTTTCAACATTGGCCAAGGCTGCTTCTCCTACATCTACCTCATGTCTCACTAACTACAAAAAAAAATACATAACAAACTGCTGACGGACTCATCAGGGTTGCTCTTATAATCTGTACTTTTTGAGCCGGACCACAACAACCAATGAGAAAGGCCCGGCAAGTAGCTGATGTTGCGACTATGCAACCACAGCTCTCAAGGCTAATGTTAGCTAGCGAACTATTGTTGTTACTCTAGTTTAAAATCTCACCAGCACATCTGACTGAAGGATAGAAAACCTGCACTTACTGCTCCGCCACACTCATTCAGACTCTTTGGCAGTCTGCTTTGTTTTTTGTTTTTTTTTTCTTTCTGCAATGTGATACTACAGGAAGTAGAAATATCCAGGGCTGATTGCATTCCAGTGCTGCACCTTTCTCCGTAAGGTTATATGTGTGTGTGTGTGTGTGTGTGTGTGTGTGTGTGTGTCTGTCATTCAGGTCTCTGAATTCAGCTGCGTAGAGAGCTCTGCGTTGTTGTCAGGAGCTGCAGGACAGAAACAAACATCCCATATTGAACTTTTATAAACAATACATACTGGAAATAGTGTTGAAAAAGGTTAACCTGCACAATGACGATGTGTGACATATTTTTCATCTAAAACATAAAGTGTGAGTAGGATCAGCTGAAATAAAACCAAAGCAAGTTTTACTTACAAGATGGACGGCTGATGGCTGAAGTCAAAACAGAAGACAAATCATTTCGGTCACAGTTGTGAGTGCCAGATTATCTTTAGTCACTTTATTCCTCTCTTCTACTGATTGTTCTGTGCTGATTGTATTTCTGTGAAAACTCAAAGTACTGTAGTACATTCCATTTTCTCCCTCACCTTTCTTCTTTCTGTAAACAAAGTATCCAGCAGCACCGATGAGAGTGAGAGCAAGAACAACCACTGCAGCAGTGACGGGGACGGTCATGTCAACGGGCTTCACTGTTTTGAATGAAATACGTAAGACTGGTGCAGATGAAGCAGGTTAGAACAAATTATATTCTTCCAAGATGAATTCCCAGGCACTCCCCTTCAGCACCCTCTGATCTCACTCTTACCCCAGTTGCTCCTGTTCCGATCTTTCTCCAGTTTGGTGACGATGTCCTCCGTCACACCATCGAGCTGGAACACACAGTCGTACCTCGACCAGTCCTCGGGTGTGACTGATGAAACGTCAAGGTCGACGCTCATCTGGAAGGTTCCGTCGTGGTTGGGGAGGATCTCTCCGTGGTCCACCTCCTCATGAAGCTCCTCTCCGTCTTTCCTCCAGACCAGTGAGGCTCTGTGAGGGTAGAAACCTGTAGCGAGGCAGCTGACTGGAGAGGAGGGAGTCTTCTGGAGGAGAGACACTGAGGGAAGCTCTGGAGAGAGTTCAGTGAAACTATGTTTAAAATACTGAGACGGCAAACCTGCTTAACTCCTGCTAAATGTACACTGGCAATCACAGTCTGAGCACTGATGGAAAGACATTTCACAGCAGCCAAGATGTCAGTGTGAGCAGACTGTGCGAACATGATTGTGTCCGTTAAACTACACCAGGTCATGTGATTCTACCTGTTCTCAGCAGAAAGCTCCTCCCAAAGGCCACGTACATCTTCAGCCACTCCGGGAAAATGGTTGTTAGGAAATACTTGTACGATTTTATCGTATGCATCTCAGCGTCCCATCTCAGTTTGGTGATGACGGCCTGTGGTTTTGGAGTGGTCCATGTCTCTGTCGTCAGGTCCAGCGACATGAAGTCCTCGCCGTCGTAACCATACTGATGAAAACCAACGACCTCTCCAGTCTCATCGTCCCACTCACAGCCGCTCATCCTCTGCAAAATGTGGACACCTTGACACAGAGACACAGAAAGACCCGGAGACTGAAATCAGCAGTGAGGTGCAGATGAACCGTCCGGTGGAAAGAAGAACTTCAACATATTGTGCATTTAGTGATGTGCTGCTATTCTCCCAGGCATCTGGTCTTCTCATGATTTAACAGCAGATAATTGTGTGCTTGTCCTGTCTATAAATGATGATGCTGTCTGCTTGTATTCTTCTGGCAGACGGTAAAATATGCAATAGAATCACAATGAAGGATTACACAAGTCTTATCCATCATGAATGCATTAGTAATGTAAGTAATTAGTCAATGAAGTATTCAGTCTTTTTCACTGTGCATGATGAAAGCTTTCTTTCAGCCCAGGGAAGCAGATTTATTTATTTATTCCAAATATTTCTGATCCAAATTTTTTTATAATTATAAAGAACTGTCCATGAAGTAAAACAGAACACAGTACATACTGTACCTCCACTTTGGTTTAAGCGCAGTTTGAAATCACTGATCGTGGCTTGGAAAGCGACTGGCTCCTGCTCATAACACCCGGCACTGTACAGCTCCATATGGTGAGGATCATTTTCCAGCACTTTTTCCACCCAGTCGTGTTTTAGCTCGATTAACTTTTTGCTGCCGTCGCAGTGAACCACCGGGTTTTCATCGACCACTGCGGCTGCAACGAACTCGGGGAAGTCTGGGAGTCCAGACAGTGCAGTGAAGAAATACTTCAGGGAGTGTTTCCCTGCAGGACAGAAGATCAGTACTTTAATATCAGTATGAAATACTACAACTACTACTATTATGTACTTATTATCATGTACTTCTAACTTCAGCCAGTTTACAGTTAGTGCTGATCTGCTTTAGGTTTAATATCTCTCTCTCTCTCTCTCTCTCTCTCTCTCTCACACACACACACACACACACACACACACACACACACACACACACACAGTAGAAGTGAAAATGAACTGGAATGTGAAGTTTAAAGAGTGTAAAGCTTTAAGATGTGATCTCACCTGGTGATGAAGCGTGACAGCAGAGAAGCAACAACAATAACGTTCTCATGTTGATCTGAAGAAGACGAGTGAGTGACGGACTGAGCTGTGTCAACTGTTTCCTGCTCTTTGTCCTGGCAGAGGAAGGTGAGAGTGTTTCTGTCCTTACTGGAGATGGGCGGGTGATTCCTTGTTCTCTCACCTATGAAGAGCTCTGATTCAGTACATCGCGCAGACCTGCTGTTATGGGCGGTCCCCAGGGGGGCCAGGCCCGCCCATCCAATCAGCATTATTATTACTCGAATAAGTTTTCCCACTTATTTTTGCTTGATATTTATGATCATCGTTGTTATTGGATGTAATATTTATTTTGTATTCAACCATCTTGCAGCATTAGTGTATGGAATATCATGTTATTGTGGGATGATTGTAGGATTCAGCTTTTTAAAATCTTTCACAGTTTTGAAATGATCACAGCTGTAGTTTGGAGATTTTGTAATGGGTGTGTATTGCATGAGCTCGAATGGGTCACATGACCCTTGGAGTCGAGAGCAGCTGGAAAAACCCTAACCCGGTAACATTTTTATCTCGCCCTAGCTCTCATTTTACACTCTACAGAAAGAAAAAACACATCTCAGAGTTCAGCAATGTCTCCTGTTACTCACTGTTCACATATTCTGGCCTCAACCGTTACACTTCTACGTTATTCAGATTTTGCCCGTTCATTCTAATGGGAAAATTTTCAACTTTGGTTCTGCAACTGCTTCAGCAGTGAAGTCCACCTTGGCTTCAAACAGTGTTCTGGGACCTCATTTTCCTCTGAGAATCACTTGTTTATAATAAATAAATAAATAAATAAATAAATATCATGTGTCTGAGCTTGTATTAGCAGCTCATTGATACTGTAAATGTTTCATTTCAGAGTTTGAACGTATATTCCAAAACTACATAGTGCACCTTTTTAATATTTTATGAAACAGAAATTCAACACAAATGAGTTTTAGTCCATTTTATTTCATGTTCAACAATCACATCACTAATTAACAAGTAATCACAATTAACACTTTTTTTTCCAAACCAAAAAATAAAATTCAAATTAATGAAAAGAAAAAAAAAAAATGAAAGTAAAAATAAAACCACAAAGAAAAAACAAAAAAAACAAAAAAAACAAAAAAAACAATGAGGAGGTTCTGCAAATAACATAGTAAGTCTACCTAACACATCCCGTTGTTGTTTTTCAGCATGCTCATTGGGTACAGTAGGTGTTTATTAACTAGTGTTACACTTGCATGTCTGGTATGAGCGCACTGGCTGAAGAGAAAGCTCTACAATAAAACACTCCTTACTGAAGGGCATTCATTACACAAACCATCCTGACAACTACAGTTAGTCTTTTTTAACTTTAGACGAGGATGTGTTAGGGTCTCGCTGTGTGTGTGACTCTCCTGGGCAGGTTGCTGCTCTCTGAGTGCCATATGTAGCAGCCAGTATGTTGTGATATGCAATACTCCCAAATTTACAGGCCTATACGCAGGCCTCTACGCTTAGCGCCTGCTTTAAAAACAAGAAATTCCCTGTGTCCACTGTGAGATACAGTGTCATGTGTCTCTGGTGCATTAGCTTCAGTCCCTTTCAACTTTGTTCTGTTATCATATGAACCTGCAGAGGTCACTGTGTCCTGAATGAGACATTTGCCAGCCAGTCAGAACATAATTCTCACCTCTTAAGACTGGGCTTGTGGGCATGATAGTGTGCAGGCATAACCGTACTATTACACATTTTCTTAAACACGTCCCAAATCAATTAAGCTCTATATTTCTAAATCAAGCTGCTTATGAAAGCGCTTCGAATAAAATCTGGTTAACTGAGATCCGAAAAGTCTTTGCGAGTGTCCAAAAAATTGTTGCGCACATCTTCGGAGAAACACCGGGACACAGTTTTGCGAAACTGGCTGTCAAAAATCAAAAGTATTATCACTTCAATCATGAGAGCACAACCACCACGAGGCTACAGGAACACAACGATAAATACATATACAAAAGTGTTGTGTCTTTACTACAATATATCTCAAAAGACATTCTTTCACTTCAGTGGCCCCTTTCGAATGAAAAAAAAGGCAGACCTTATCAATTTTGTCATACTAATAATGAGAATAATAGTCATGATAAAACACCACCAGAGGTACATGGAGCCGTTCTAAACAACCGGGACATCCCTGACCCACTGGACCCTCCTCGCGCTGTCGCTGTACTGTCTTTTGTTTCTCTTCTTTAGGGCCATAAAGAGTGCATCAGCAAGAAAGTATCTACACATCAATGTGCAATCTCAGAAGGGTTCTCTGGGCTAAAAGCAAAGCTAAAAACACTGTTGTGGACAGGCACAAGGACAACTTAGCTAGGCGACAGCCGCGACACAAACAAAGCAACTCAACTACCGACCGACAGCTGATCTGTTAGCAAACGCTCAACATCAGCTGGCAGAAAAGTTCCTCCGACGTCCGTGTGAAACGTTTCCACTTTAAGAAGACGCCGATCGGACGTTAGTGCCCATTTTCGTCAAAAACCTCGGTCTTTCTTACAATGCTCCATTTCCTTATATTCAATCAAAAAGAAAGGAGCAATGAATTGGAACTGAACTGGGTGTCATAATTGAGTAGAAGAAGAAAAATGGGGGCACTGTCATTTTCATTATTGCTCTATTCATGTCATCATGCAAAAGCTCATTCATAATTAGGTCATTTATGATCTCTTGTTCACGGAGGGGCGATTTAATTGTGGAACAAATACCACCCCTCCATCACAGTGAGACCAATCGGATTTATTAAAGCAGTAAGGTGCCATTTAGTACTCTCAAAGCTTCTTTACCAATCATTCATAAAGTGACAATTTGAATAAAAAACTCTGGAGTGTTTTTATAGTCTGATGTCTCTCGGGGGGGCAGTCAGAGCAGCGCTGGTATCAATGCTGGATTTACCATCATCACACTTGCTCTTCATTGAATTCTCTTTATTATCAATCATTACTCAAGAGAAATAACTTTAACGAAGATATTGTCACTGAAGTAATTTCATCCTCTTTTACCAGACGGGTGTTGTTAGTGCTTGTTATAGAACCTTGATATCTAACTGGTATCAAAACTTTTCCATGGCAGAAAAATGTCAAACCAAATGTTTGCATCAGATGCTTGGGTCAGATTCATAATCTCCCTCTCCATATTGTCTGATTATAGATTTTCAGATTTAGATTAAAATTTTGATTTTTGCATGGCTGCTAGTGTGATCGAAAGATTCAACATTCAGACATTTTTCCACAAAATAGTTCCAACAGACCCTAAGTATGCTACCTGCCCAACAGCAAAAAGACACCGTCAGCAGCTCGCAAAAAAAAACAAAAAACAAAAAAAAACAGCTGTAAGATGTCCACAGGGGTAAGTTTCAGTGCCAGAAGCAAAACTGATCTTGAACATTTCAAAATGATAGGCAGCCCTTTGTTACAATACTATACTTGGAAGGGAGCATGGCTGACGACTGACTAAAGAGCAGATTCCGTTTTTTACTAGACTGCTGGTTTTTGTATCTATCATTAAAATAAAATACTACTAACAGGTCAGAACCTTTGCTAAAAATATATTCTCATGAGCAGTTCTGTGTGAAGTATTGTTTGCTAATGTGCACCCAGTCTGGAACTACAGTGGTGAAACCAACACACACCAGCTCATCTGCACTCTAAACCACCATCTGAGTAACACCACATCAGCTGACTCAGACTGCCCCAGAGATATACACACTGTACTACCACAACACTTTGAGTCATAATGCACATAGGCTATCAGCTCTGGGCACCGTATCATATAATCTGGCCATGCATTGTAAAGGCAATTGGAGGCAACAGTCGAATACATTGCTACAATAAAGGAAGATAAAGCCACGTCATGTTCCACCGCCAATACCAGACACGTATCACAGACGTTTATGTAATCAGCTGAAGGTTTCAACGACTGCCGGCAACACGCTGCTAAACCCTCACACACCAGCCTGATTTACAGAACTTCATTAAAACAGCTATACCAGGTTGCCTCCTAGCATCTGTGTCCGTTTTGTCAACAACAATATTTTCGTATTCTGAGCAGTTTTAGGCGTGAGCCCGCTGTAGTTTTCAGGTAAGAAGGACAGGAGGCACATACGACACACACAGCTCTTTTGACTTTGACGTTTCCTATCCGCGGCATTCAGACATCCTCATCTCCCTCTGGACTGCACGCTCCATTAAAGCTTCGCCACGTTTTTTTCTATTGCATTTCACACACTTGCAGGTTTCCACATGTCTTTTGCTACTTTAACTGGAAAACTCACCTCAAACGCTTCTTTTTTTTTTTTCTTCACCCTTCGAGCAACACTTTGTTCCTGACTTTCTTCCTCCCTCCCTCTGTATATCGCGTCCTTCTACACTGTGTGTCTTGGTTTATAAAAACCTGTGCGTGTTTCCACGATTTTCTGAGCGCTATCTTAGAAAAGAAAAAAAAGACCGCTGCTGTATTGCTTATACAGGAGGAAAAGTACAATAAATAAAGAGAACCTTGTCTTAAAACCAAGAAACTAGGAGGAAAGAAAGAACAAAACTCAAGAAAGACAAAAATAAGATCTGAACAGAACACCAAAGCTCGTTTGTACACAATTTTGTCACTCAAACACATCATCACAAACACAGAGAATAAAGAGTTAAACAGCCTACTTGTTGTCTAGCTTTTTTGTTTGTCAGCTTGTTTATGATAGTTGATAGCGAAGAGAGAGGAAGCGACGAAGCAGATGAGATGGACAATGAACTACTATGATGTTATTGAAGCAAAGAGTAAGTGGTTACTGGGAACACACAGCCCCTAAAGTCACAAGGAACAGAGAAGCCATAGGTGAGTCCAACAGGGGGTTTCCACGCTGCTCAGTCGACAGATGAAGTGATCGCTGCTGTTAGTTGGTGTTGTGGAGGTGAGACGATGCAGGCTGACTGCATCGGGCTGTAGGCAAAGAGGATCCAATGAAACCCAATGACTCCAGGTCAGCCGGCTTAGAGAAGACGCAAACCAAATGTGTGAGAAAACTCTGCCGTCCCCTCGTTTCCCTCCACATGGATTCCCACCGAGGCCCAAGCTTAGTCTATACAGTCACTTTAGCCGGATAATAGGAGGGGAGGGATGGCGACGATGTGCATGATGTTGTGTGATGATGAGCTCAGATGTGAGAGAACAGGCTTGATAACATGATACTAGACTGGCAGAACTATTGGATGATTCAAACATTTGTTATGACAGATTGAAGATAAAAGGGGTTTCGGAGCTTGTTGGGGGCAAGAGAGGTCTAGATCCCTTTAAGGAGCTGCTGCTGTCCCCCTGGACCTCCCCCTGGAAATGCAGCGAGGAGGGGGCAGAGGGGGAGCCCACACAGCCCGCAGAAGCCAACGATTCAATGAGGGAGACGCTGCGAGGAGCCGGGTGGTGGTTTTGGTTGTTTTGGTGTAGAGAGTAGAAGGAGCCGTATGGGTGGGGACTGCTGTTGTCCTGGGGGGCAGGCCAGGTGATGATGTCGGCGCCGTGGTCCGTGCGAGAGCGAGCATTCTCGCGGAAGTTGAGCTTGAAAGACTCAATCTACAGCAGAAAGGTTTGAAAGAAAAGGGCAGGGAGGAGGGGGAGGAGGAGAGGGAGGAATAAAAAAAGATATAGACAGGAGAAAGTGGGGGGGAGGGGAGGTTGTTGTTGTGGGGGGGGTTGAGATGAGGAGGGCAGAGGGGATAGCAGAATTAAATGCCTGCAAGATAAGAAGTCAAAAGATGACGGTGTGATCAGGTGCATTGGACTGCAGACAACATGATGGATACAGCACAGACACAGATATACAGTCACTGCAGTCACAGACATTAAGATGAACAATTGCGGCTCAGTTAGGAAAAAGTCAACTCCCACAAGCTGTCAGTCCATTCATCACACCGTATGTTTCAAGCGCGGTTGGCTTTTCCTGTGCGTCTCCTCCTTCCATGTTAGTTACACGTGAAATAAACCCTGAGCTGACAGGATAAGAAGCTGGCGCACACACACGCACACACACACACACACACAAACTTACTTGTCTCTGGGATACGTGAGTCCAGAGCCTGGGGCTCCCGGAGGACCTCACTATCACAGGGAGCCCCGTCCTTCAGCCCATTCTCCTGGGCAGCAAGGCTCCCGGCCTGCCCTGGCTCAGAGCCTGGGGCTGAGGCCGCGGTGCCACCGAGGGGAGTTCCATTCCCCTCTGCTGTCTCCTGGGCCCCCTCAGCCTAGAAACACATAGCAGGGCGTGTCAATTGGTGGGGATGGGGATGGAACAACCTGGCTCCAAATCTCAATTAACTACAGCAAATTTCATTTATTTTGCAAAAGGAGAATAAAGTTCTGAGAGCAGTTATTTAAAGATCTGGTGAGGCAGATGTCCTGATCAAAGCGGCAAAAGATCTGGAGCCAGACTAAGGTGGCAAGAGATGGTGATACAAAGAAATAATAATAAAGCAAAAGTGCGTAACAGTCAAACTGAACAGCTGAACATGCCTAATGAACGTAGTGATAGAGAAAACAAAAATTCAAGCACATCGTCTTACAAGAAAAAAAGCAGGTGCAGAGTGTGCAGAAATGATGACACTGCAAACCCTTCCTCGTGATCTAATGTACAAATGTGTTAAAAAGCCTGAAAGCCATTACTTTCACCACAGATACACACAATCGCAGTAGCAGTACCATGAAATACACAAACCAACTATGTGCGCCTACTGCAGGAGACCTGTTCAAATGGCTCCCCAACACTTTGGTCACTAATAGCGTCCTAAAAACAGGTGACCCCTGGAGTTTTTAGCAGAGGTTACTCACACACACAGAAATTGTGTATATGTTGGGGACTATTTTCAGTGCTACATTAATCCACATTTGGTGCTCCAGTGAGTATTTAGGTCAGCCTGACAGTGTATGTTCATGGTAATAAAGGAACATGTCATCCAGTGCCAGTGTCAGGCTTTAGACACACATGCACACGATACTTGTTTTTTTAAGGAATTTGTTATTAATAATAATAATAATAATAATAATAATAATAATAATAATAATAAAAAAGACAAGCAAAAGAGCGACACTGCTAAACATGAGGAGACTCAACAGTGACACAGTGTGAGGCAGGGTTTTGTGTTTTTGTGAGTTCCAGAATAAAACATGAGGTGTTTTATACACGGTGAACTGTCTGAAGAAAAGTAAAGAGTAGAAATATCGTATTGCTGTTGGTACAAAGAGCATGTTTCAAAGCGCTACACATCATTTTCTTAAAAATAGACTTCAGTTAACACTCATCAAAGAGAAAAAAGCCTCCGTCAGACAGGTTATTATTATGTGAATGCTATTTTCAGCTGTCCTCGTGATTATGCATCTTCACCAGGTTGAATGGGTGCAGGTGATAACTGGGTGAGCACAACAATGTGTGAAGATGAGACTGTGAGTGACGGATGAGATCATGCAGTGATCATGAAACGCAGGATGGGCTGCCATAGGCTGAGGGGACAGGTGACATCATTTTCTGATCACTTTGTCCAAAATGTCATACATCCCTCCCACACAATCACCCGACCCAGAGCGTCGTCACTTTAACCCTGTTTTGGAAATGACGACTGTTGATCACATGTGGATGCTGCGTCTGTGCCATATGTCATCACGTCAACATCCCTTCTCTGTGCCTCTACATTCTTCCTTTTTCTCTCTTAATATGGTGGGCAGAGCTGAGCTGAGCCCTGCAGAGAAGCATCAAGACACCAACAGAGGAACAAGAGGCCAGGAGGGAGGGAGCCGAGAGCAGGTGTGGAGGGTTGGAGGTGTTCCAGGTTGCTGTATATAGCCTATGACAGGCCGTCATTATCATCAGCGACACGCGGCATCTTTTAGCCTCAGATGTTAGTACGCGTACAGTGGTGGAACAAGACAAGAATGCCTACCAATGCGTACACAAATGCCTCCATGAAACATGTTACCAACATGCAGATACACAGGAAATGAAGGAACCGAGTCAGCACCAGTGTGCTTCACATAGCCATGGCTGACCAGGCTCCAAAGTTCAGTGAAGGTTATCACAAGCACACTCTCTATTCTGGTCATTCAATGTTTTATTGCCAGAGAGGAGAGAGATTTAGACCCAATCCTGAGAAAAATGTTTGGTGCTGTACAATATACCGCATGTGGACAACTGAAAACATCTGATTTCCATGAGGTTTTTCAAAGGTTGAGGCGTGATATGCATGACATATATAAAATAATAAAGACTCATACAAAGTAACCCCTCTTCAACCTTTGGACAGTGGTGCGCAGCCTCCAGCCAGTAACTATAAAAACACATCAGCCAGGTTACATCTCGTCTCTGTATCTCTGCAGAACTGTTTGACTAAGGCTAAGACACACACACACACACACACACACACACACACACACACACACACACACACACACACACACACACACACACACACACACCAGTCAAGTGACAATTTACTGTAAATCCATGGTTGCCCAGACTTATTCAATACCTGCAGTGAAGACTTTAATGAAAGGTGACAGTTAGCATAGCTCTTGGACTGCAATGTGTTTGTGACGTGTGTGATCGTCTCACCTTGATGTTTCCTCCACCAGGTGAATGGCTCACGTTGTCCATGGAGCCCACTTTGGACTGAGCCTTGTCCTTAAAGCTCACCTTGTGGGATTCGATCTTCACGTCGCCGCCGCCTGCAGCACACATGAACACACAGTTCGATGATCAAATACATTTACATATTGATGTGTATTAGTAGAACAGCTTCTACGCTGCCTTCTTTACCATGAACCACTTCTTCTTGCAAAATCATGAATTAACAATTAGCACATTTCTGCTTTGAAAAGGGCAGCTCTGGCCCAGGGGTAGAGTCAGTGACTTGCTATCAGAAGTTTCCTAGTTTTGATTCCCCTGTCCCCTGTTCCTCACCATCAGTGTATGAATTACTGCAAGTCGCTCTGGACAAAAGTGTCTGCTAGATGCCCCCAAAAAATGTAAATCTAAAAGGGTGTAAATAACAGATTTTCAATCATTTGGGGCTTTTGGAGACTTGGAGACAAGCTGTATGGAGCCAATATGTGATTTATCCCTTGTTATTATTGAAAGGATTTTTATACATTTAATATGCACTACATATTACTGATCAGCCATATACAAATGCATGAATTGAATTCCCACTTTAAATGCACACCTAGCTCGGGAGGTTAGCAACCCACAGCTCTGAAGCTGAATGCACATCTATTGCCCCTCTTCAGTGGCTGTCTGTGGTTTTGATAAAACCATTGAAATTGTCCATCCATCCATCCATCCATCCATCCATCCATCCATCCATTTTCTTCTGCTTATCCGGGACTGGGTCGCGGAGGCAGCTGTCTGAGCAGGGACACTCAGACTTCCCTCTAGACACTTTCTCTAGCTCTTCCGGGAGGATCCCAAGGCGCTCCCAGGGAAGCTGTGTGACATAGTCACTCCAGCGTGTCCTGCGTCTTCCTCAGGAACACCTCCCGTGGAAGCCGTCCAGGGGGACGGCTCAGCTCTCCCTTCACCACGACAGACCAACGACGACCACATTACTGCAGTTGCTGCCCCGATCCACCTGTCAATCTCGCGCTCCATCCTTCCCTCACTCGTGAACAAGACCCCAAGATACCTAAGAATTGTAGGTGCTGATTCTCATCCTAGCTGTTTCACACTCAGCTGCAAATCGCCCCTGTACATGCTGGAGGTCCTAGCTCGAAGGAGCCAACAAGACAACATTGTCTTCAAAAAGCAGAGATGAAATCCGGTGGCTCCTGAACCAGATCCCCTCCGGCCCCTGACTGTGGCTAGAAATTATGTCCGTAAAAATAATGAACAGAACCGGTGACAAAGGGCAGCCCTGCCCAGCCTTTGTCATAAAAAAAACTGTATTCATCTAAATTAAAATATTAATGTTATCATTGTGAAGGCCTGAAGTGATTCTTGCATTCTCTGCGATAATGCATAGCTTACACACTGAATAGTCTCTGCTCAAGCAAGTTCAGATTAGGTCAGTGAATTGAATGATATGAGCTGATATCGTTTTGTTATGCTCAGACCTGAGGGCTCATTTCTGTACGTGGCTGAAGCAAAAACAGAATACGGTTGACCTAACCAGCCCTGCAATATCCTGCAATACATTATACTTAAGATATTATCTGAACTTCTCTTGAACCATCACAAGGGTGAGATTATTAGCAGCATTTAGTTTATCTATGTGCACCTAATAAACTGCCAACTCTGCATATACAGAGAAAAGATCATGCAGCACGACTCATGAGCACCGTGGGCTGAATCAAGCGGTCAACACAACATTTTCCCAGCTCACCTGGCTTGTGTTTGATGTTGTCCTTGGAGCCGCACTTTGACGTCACCTTGCTCAGATCCACCTTCTTGTTGAGTATCTGCACCTGTCAAATGTCACAGGCCTTTTTAATCAGGGGGGTTTGAAACACTACAGAGATATGGATCCCTTCATAGTTTCATTTTTTTCAGGGCTATTTATTCTCCAGCTACAGTCAAAGCCCCATTTATACCTTGAATAACCACCATCAGGATAAGCAGTTACATCCACAAAACAAGAAGAATTCAGAATGCAACTTTTAACATCATGCTGCTTCCATTACGATGTGATGTTTCTGAACTTCGGACACTCATTCAGATGTGTTACAAAGATTGTAGTTGAAGCAAGCCTATCATTTTTAAAGTGAGCACTTGAAAAAAACACTTTAATAGCAGCAACGTCATTTTAGCCGACGGTGGCAGGATCAGCTGGTACAGTCAGGGGAAAAATGCCAGAAACCAACAGACGAAAGCCCTGAATGAGACAGCATCGTTTCAGGAAACCAAAAATCACCACTGTACCTCCAAGTCCTCACAGAACCAGACAGTCAGAGGCCAGTGGTGCGCATCTGCTTGACTTTATTATTTGTTTAGTAAGTTAGTGACAGGGCAGGACAACACAGGAAGAGTTTAAGGAAGCGAGGGACTCTGAAGCGGGTTCTGGGAAATGGCTGGTGCACTGGGTTTGCTAGCATGCTGTCCAGTGATGCCCTCAAAACTCCCAAGGGTCTAACTGAGAGCGGCACGTGTTGGTAGCTTGATTTGAGGAGCTACCTTTGCCGACCTCTTAATATATTCTGTTCAACTTAATTATAGTGTCACTGAGAAATGGCTGAGAAAGAGATGAGGAATTGCTTTTTTGTGGTTTAATTTTATTTTTTCATCTTTGCTCTGGTCAAATTTCTTTTCTAACTGGCCGATGCATATAAGCTCTGAATGCAGGCCACGCAGTACTTACATTCCCTCCACCAGGAACATGCTTGATATTGTCCTTGGAGCCCAAGCGTGAGGTCACGTGGCTGAAGTCCACCTTTTTGGAGACTATCTGAACCTACATGGACACAGCATAGCAGCAAGAGGGGAGGAGGGGAGCGAGGGAGGGGAAAGGACGACACAAGAGGACGTGAAACCAGAGGAGAGGAAAAGGGAAAGAATATAAGGGGACAAAGGAGAGGAGAAGGAAAGAAAAGAGTAGAGGAGAAGAAGTCACCATCGCAGGAAGGGTTAGAAAGGAAAGAGCAGAAGGATCGAGCGAGGTTCACCTGGGCAAAATCAAACATGGCTGCAAATACTTTTTCTGTCTTAGATGTGTCTGACATCAACTGCTGGGCAGTTTAAGCTGTCTGACATGGTCAATCTTGCTTATGCTGCCAAATGAATAGTGAGAGGCATTTTTCCAACGAAGTGAAACAGCATCTACTTTCTAGAGCATGCACATAAAACACAACATATTAACAACTGTCCGGTTAAAGAGCACCCAGGGGACCCCAGGAAATGTTATTAACACGCATTGACGAGTGACAGTGCTGTTGTTTAATGACGGGTTACACTGCGAGACCAGACCTGCATGTCTGTCAAAGACATGTCCACACACATGTATACACATCTCACTCAATCATCAGTGATGTTGATATAAAGACAAAGTTGGTTAAGGTGAGTATTAAAACAAGTAGAACAGTTTTACTTTTACTGTAATACAGCCTTTAAAACCAGGAGAAGACAAATTCTATGACACATTACGTATGATATAGCGATATCCAAATTATAAGCTCATATGTAGGCTCGCATCTTAATAACGATACAGCGTTAATACATTACCTAACCTTTACAACAGGAAGCCGTTTGGGTTGAATGGTTTAACACTACAGTTGGAGGACTGTGGTAGCAGGCCATTTCTTTTCTAACATTCTAACTTTTTAGGGGAAATGCACAGACATGAGATGCTGCCTTCAGCTGTGTACCACCTGCGTATATGTTACTACTGATCAGCATATGACTCATTTGCTGCCTTTCCAATATGAAAACACACAGCCTTTGTCTCCACTGGACTAGAGTGGGTGCAATGACACATTTAGGATATGCGCCCTACAAACAAACTGTAGAGGAAAATATACCAGGCTCAGACACTTAAGTACCATATGAGTATTTTCTACGTTTGGCTAAAACTCACTTAAAAGCATAATCCGCTCGCAGGTATTTGGATGGTGTCTGAGTAGTAACACCTTGAAAATGCACAGTTATGAATGTAAACTTGAAGCGTTCTCGACGGCTCTGCTGTAGCCTGGACGCGGCGTAAAAGAGCTGTAGCTTCAGATGGAGCCATTTCCCACTGCAAGATTAACATAGCCAGGCTTGAATGTCGGGTGATGATGGCATTAGGTGGTAATACTAAATCAGCTTTATAGCCCGAGGTAGTGCCAACACTCAATGAATCCCGCGTCAGGAGTCAACAGAGACTACAAACTAGGTGAAGGTTAATTACCACCATGGCTCTCTAAGCACTCCTGTGATTATAACTGTTTAAATTCTCCAGAGGCACCTCCGTGTTTCCGTCTATATCCGCGCTCAAATGGTGTCTAATGACAAGTGTAAGTATGAAACTGTATATTTCTGTATGAAATGAGGTGCTTTTATCACTCATGAACCTGTATCAAGTCATTTAAAGCCCGGCTTTGTGCGCTCAGTGGTGCATTTCGTCAAAAACAAATGAAAATGCTGCAAAGAAAACGGCAAAATATGTGAGAACAGGAAAGAGAGGCGGGAGGTGGAGTATGTGGTGATGGTGGGGAGGGTGGAGAGGGAACTCACTTTGCCCTGGCTCGTTTCTTTGGAGGCGAGAGCCCTGCTCTGAGAGGCAGATGACACCTGGGGAGACAAGCCCACCCCGGGTCAACAAGAAAACCTCATAACAACACACAAGGACGGGAGGCGGTGCAGGTCGTGCAAACGGGAATATGCATCAGGATGATAAACGGGGAAAGACAAAAAACGTGAAGAATAAGGCAGGAGAGAAGGTAGAGTGTGAGATACAGGAGCAAAAAGATAAAGAGAGAAGAGAATAGATATAGATTTAGAGAGTAAGTAATGAGGGAGAAGAGAAGTCAGTGATGCAAAGAAGGAAAGGAAGAGCAAGGAGACATGAAGGAAGAGAGGGAGGTGTGGAGTGAGTTGAAATAGGAGGGTAGGAAAAAAAAAGATACAAACAGAAGAGAGGACACTTTGCTGAAAGGGAGTGCTTTACTGCAACCCTGGGTCTACGAAATTAAGTGACATCACCCGACCCTCTGTCCCAACAACAATCAGGACAGCCTACCCCTGCTCAAAACGGAGGGGTAGGAGCAAGGGGTGTGATGCGATTAAAGTGAGACACCCCAGGGAGCTAGTGTCACATGTTAAACAGGCCTTACAGCACCACCAGACATGCACCTGTGGAAAGGAGTGAAGCTGCAGATGAAGCCAGAGCAGCACCTACCTTCCCTCCTCCGGGCTGGTGCTTCATGTTGTCTGTAGAGCCGACCTTAGAGCGGGCGTTGCGGATGTCGGGGGCCGGCGCTGTGCTGGGGCGAGATGTGGTCCTAGAGGTGGTGGTGGCGGTGGTGGACGTGGTCGAAGAAGCGGCCCTGGCGGTGCGGGGCACCGCAGGCTTCTTCTCCGGTGCTGTGCCAGAGGTGGAGGACGCTGTGGCCGGTTTGGCTGCTGTCGTACGAGTGCGGGATGCAGCAGTGGTGGTCACAGAGCTGCGGGTGGTGGTGGTGGTGGTGGTCTTGGGCTTGGTAGAGTCAGCTGGGGGGAGAGTTATTCAGAGTTTTATAGTGTTCCAGTGCAGAAGTGGGTATCCATTGTTTGACTGAGCACACTGGAAAGAAACTGGGATAACATTTTCCCATGGAACTTTGTTTCTTTCTCACTCTCTGGTTGACATTTTGGGTAAAACGTTCATAGTTAGAGGAGAAGGTCTGTGCATTAACTATTAAGCTGGATTCTACAAATTGTTTAGGTTGAACATCAAGTCAGTAAAACAATCAGTGTGTAAAGCTAGCTCCAGCTAATGTCGCTCGAGCTGGTACTGGCTGCTGAAGCGAATACACACAGAATGTAATAACACTGGAGTTGAGGACGTTGTAGACTGAGCCATGACATGAAAGTGGACTGATGCTTCAGAGCATCCGAAATACACTGAACGCTTTCTGCTACCTTTACAGAAACATCATACAAATAATACCAAAAGGCGACGTGCTTCGAATAAAATATGATTTCCGAGCGTGTCAGGTATCCAGACGCACTCTCTCGAAACCCAAAGCCAAACCACAAAGCACCCTGTCTGTCATGTACAGTCACCGCTGACGGATAAAAGACGCGAGTCCCAGAAAAGACAGTCAACACAAAAATGAAACGGCAGGAACACTGAGCTGGAGAACAGACCAGAGACAATGTCACAACAGCAAAACCAACAGTAGAGGATTAAAAGTCTGTGCTTGCTCTGCTTAATTATATAGCCTCTGTTGGTTGTTTTGAGAGTGATCATAAGCATGGTAGATGCACAAACGTGGCGGCATTGACTTAAAGGACCACCCTAAAATGATAATTCAGTTAGTATGTACTCGCTATGTGATAAGGGGACTTGTTTTAAAATGTAAAAAGCTCATGGCAGATCTCTGGTAGAACATTTTATGGGTTTCTTTGGTGTGGTTTTTTTTTCTCTTGCTACTTCAGTTGTTTAGGAGAATGCTGCAACTCTATTTTGCTGTGAAGCGCCACAGTGGTGGACCATGAAACATCACCTGACTTTTGATCAGCACTGGGGAGGACAGGACGACCTCCTTTAAAGTATAAATAAATGTCACAGTGTGAAGTTGGGGAAAGAGTCTTTCTCGAGGGGATTAAGGTTCAGAGACCATTCCTTTTGAAATCTAGGTTTCAGTCGTAAAGTCATCCCTTCCTCTCACCTTCTTACAGGTACACTGGTGAATTGTACCACCTCCTCCTGGTGGATACAAACAGCTGACACTATTATCTCTGTTTAGTTTGAGTGAATACCCTCCAGAATTCCTCACTTCAGCATGCTGAGCCACTGAGGCAGCGCAGCACTTGCACCAATTAAAAAATGGTCAATTCACATATGTTTTGCTATATGTCAGCTTTTTCTTCAGGGCGCTGAGCAATGTGTCCTGCTGTCAATCCTCCCCGAGAGCCTCTGCTATATCTCCAGCTCCTGCTAAGACATGTTTAATTGAGGAAATCCTCCCGCTTCCCTGCATGTTTCTAAAGAGTAATTTGACTTGCCGTAAGAACCCTGGCAGATTAGACGACGCAGGGCTGTATCAGCAGGAGCTGCAAACTCCTGTCAACAGCGGGGGGACAGTAATCCACGGACTGCTGTGGTGAGGCTTTTTAACTCTCCGGGGCCTTTCAGCAAGAAAGCCTCACTCTGTCTACACGCCTCAACCGCATTGTCATGGTATGGCAGTGTGTGTTGCAGTGTCACACTCCTGCTGACAGCTCTCCTGTTGCCAAAATGTAAACTAATCTGTCGACAGGAAGAGTAAAGCTGTAACTGTGTTGGAGGAGAGAGAGTGGAGGCAGAACTCAGGAGGGGATTACAGAAGATGAGAGAAAAGAAGAAAGAGGCCCGAAATATCTGCAGAGCGCTGAAGGCACAGAGGGAGGTTGCATTGTAGTGACGAATAATGGCACCAGTTTAGAATTTTGATAAATAAATACAAAAACCTGCCACGATTTAGATCATTTCCCTGACTGTAACACCTGAGAAATAAATTGTATCCACAGTGGGCGGTGCACTACACTGAAGAAGCGTCTGCTGCCGTGCCATCAGACTACAGAGCAGCTTCTTTTCTCAGACTGTCAGTCTCCTGAATGCATCCTCAACACTCCAATGTGAATGCTTTGTTTCTTTAGTATACTTTGTAGCTTAGAGAATTACAAACAGAAATTCATTATACAAACTTTTTATTTGCATAATGACAGCTGAATTCATCCTGAATCTTTGAATTTGTCCTATTTAATAAATCAGGACACATTCTAATGAAAAAAGAGCAGAAGCCATCCGCTGTAGGACTCTGCTGTAATACCAAGACAACATTCTATGCAAAGAATGTATTATGTTATTGAACGTGGCATTTACAGATATCCTCAATACTGTTTTGATATTGATGATGACAAACTCATTGCCTAGCACCATACTGACACGTCTTATCCACGAGCTATTGTATTCAACTGCTTTACACCGCTGCTCAACCATTAATTTCTTTGAAAGTTGTGGAGGAATTTAGATGTTAGAGCATAAAAACAGAAATGTACTACGCTACTCACACAAAACATGAGCTATCAGAGGCCTGAGTAAGATAATAACAACTCCAGCATTAGGAAATCCGAATCATTTTTCTATTGTGTATTACGATGGATGTGGATGACCCATTAGTAATAATGAGAGGCTTAAAATACAAAAAAAAATTTAGCTAATCAGTGTAAATCAGCTGGTATGTCAGTAAAAGTACAAGGACAATGGACACTTGTCACAGTACTTAAGTACTGCCTTTGGCACATTTAATCAATGTATTATATGTGTGTTATTACACTGGTTCTGAATGTGAACATGTGAAGGGTCTAGAGTGTTGTCATACCTGCAGAAGACCTCAGAGTGCTGGGCTTCTTCTCCTCTCCCGGTTTGCTGTCTGTCTTAGAGGCTGAAACACAGACGGAGGGTGTTTAGCGGTTGCAAAGGACAAAATATGTCAATAAGATGCTAACAAATAAGTTCAATTATCAGCCATTTGCAGCATTCCTACTCGAATGCATCAGAAAATCCCCTGAATACACATATCTTATTCAGCATGAAAGACACTGACAAGCTACGCATACAAATACTGATCACCAAAAATGTGTGTATGTGTATATGTACATGTGTGTGTGAGCACATCTGCTGTACCCAGAGGCTTTTTGGCTGCAGTGGTAGTACTGGTGCGAGTAGACGCCGTTGTGCGGGCCGATGTAGCGGTTTTACTGGCTGCTGTGGCAGCAGTTCCATTTTTGGTGGCAGCGGTGGAGCCAGTTTGATTCGAGGTGGCGGTGCTAGCCTTTGGCACAGGGGGGCGCTTCTCTGCAGTTGTCTGAGGAGAGGGGCGAAAAACAGAAAACACAGGCGATGACAGGTGAAGAGAGGCCGGACAGACTGAACGGTGGCAGCAGCAGCGAAGTCAACGGATAAATCAAAAACCGCCATCAACAAATGAAATGCTGTCCGCGCTAAAGTGGGTCAGAGAACAACTTTTGCATGTACGGTATGTATCAGCTCAGGCAAATGTTCAGTGACTTCACTGAGAAATTCAGGTCAAAGATTTTGCCCTGATGAGTATAAATGTGAGTCCAAGCCGCCCCTTCAAGATTGCATATTTCATTCAGCAGCATGTTTCCACCCCAGCCCCTTGCGTGATGCCACGCTCCACATACAGCTGAGCCATCCTGCAACAAGCCGGCCTCGCTGAACTGAGTCAGCCTGCACCCCTGGGCGCTGGGAGGCTAAATAAAGGCTGTTAATTAATCGGTTGTAGTGTCACACTGGTTGCAGTTAAAGAGGCCACCGAAGGAGGGTGATAGAATTCTGATGCGTCTTTAGAGAATGGGGAGCAAGACCTGAATGGGACTTATATAATTATAACACCAATGTCCAGTTTTAGATGCTTATAGCAGACAAGACCTGAAACCACAGTAATGTGTTCTGGATCCAATGAAACCGGCAGGGAAATGTGACTCTTATCAGCAAAACACTGTAGTCAGTTTTTATCTCTCTTTTCCATCGTGTTACTGTCTATGTCCATTTGCATCTGTTAAATACAATGAACAATAAACAATTAGCCATTATCCTTTTTGTCCCCATATCCAGCCTACAACCTCAAGTACTCCAAAGGCTAGATTTGTACCCCTGTGGGCCCCTGGGGTCTGAAGCTACTGGCCTATTGTCCAGTCCTGACAACAAACTGTCAACAGTCACATTGAATGTCTATAGAATTAGTCAATATTTTTGTTATTTCTGTCGAGCTTTATATCAAACTTTTTTCTTTTCTATTCTCCCATCGTGAAGGGACATTTATGTTTAGGGGCCTGTATATGTGGACAGGGCCTTAAAAAAGTTGTGTTTTTTGGTACCTTAGAATCCAGTAGTTAATTCCTACCACTTCTCCTTCACCTTGATTGAAAACATCATGAGATCAGTGAAGGGTGTGAAGGAAATGTCAGCATGATTTAGGTAAAGACACCTGCTTTGCAGAAACTCTTCAGCAGTAAAAGTTGGACTGTACTACAGCGTTAGAATACACTCCTGTGAGACTGTGCATGCTAACAGGCACAGAGACCAGATGGTCACATTCTCTGACTGAAGGGGGGAAACAGATTTTTGTGTTCCGCAAAACAACATGAGCTTCACATTTAGCAGAGGCTGTACTGAAAAAAACATGATCCAAGCCCATCAGGTCTGTTCTCCTGAAAGGCCATTACAGTTGAATGAAATTCAACCAGACCTCCTCTGGTTGGAGCACAGAGGGAACACGTATGGGCAGGACTGTAAGGAGGTTCACAGTCTCTTTATTGTGCTGTTGGTGATCATCCAGCACGCTGAAGTGCCGTTGAAATCCTTTGTGGATCCGGGCGCGTTGTTCCGTATAACCACTCTTTGACAGATGTCTTGACAGTTGCAACTTACCTTAGGTTTGATGTCACGTGTAGTGCTGGTGGCTGAGGATGTTGGGCGGCTGGTGGAAGTGGTGGAGGGCCGCTTCGAAGCAGCCGCGGCTGTGGATGGTGCCTTGGCTGCGGGTACTTTTTTGTCAGAGGTGGAGGTGAGGTTGGAGGGCACGGGGCGCCTAGCGGGGACCGAACCGGCAGCGGCTGCGCTACTCGGCCGCGTTTTGGCGGCGGCAGCAGCAGCGGTTGCTTTGGTCGCCCCGGCAGCAGGCTGTGACGCGGGGCCGAGACAAACAGGAGCGATGGAGGGCAAATTAAGGAGGGAAAGCAAAGAGAAGAAAAAAAATAAGGAAAATGTCAAATCATAACAGCAGGGGGGGTTAAGCAGCAGTAGCAGCGTTGTAATCATAAATCATATCATAAGAATGCAGAAAAATAATGATCAGCATTGGGTCTGATGTTTCATGTTGATACTGTACAAATGCCCTGCATGTACACAGCAGGCATAAAGAAAGCAGAAGCTTTTGCAGCATGCATGATGAACAGCTTTCTGTCACTCAAACTCAACCTCAACATACAACGCTTCTCCACTATATGTCGCATACAGTCCCTTCTCCCAGGGGCTGTCTGAGCCCATTTGTCATGTGACTTTACAAGGGAAATGTAACCATCATAAATACAAGAAAAAAAAAAAAAAAAGAACATCTTTATCACCACAAACAGGAAAAATAAAATTGTGTTTCCTTAGTGGAAGTGTGCAATAACTGACCACGTGTCAAAAGACTGGAGTCAAATAAAGGAAGTAAGACAGAGGAAAGATGACAAATGTATGCAAAACATTTGTGTTCATTGATTTAAAGTGCGTGCCAAGTGCTGACCGGAAGGTGATCGATATTAAAGGGATAGTTCAACCGAAAATCAAAGAAAAATAAGAAATATGTCAGAGTGTGTCAGTGTGTAAAGCCTCATCTGACATAAATCCTACCTTGGTCTTCTTGTCTGCACTCCCCAGGTCTTTGCTCGGTGTGGCACTGCTTCCATTAGTCACAGGTTTTGCTTTTTTGGCCTTGTCTCCTCCGTCAGCTTTTGCAGCTTTCTCCTTCTTGTCATCCTTCTTCTCCACCGTCTTTTGCTTCTCTTCCTTTTCGCTCTTCTGTGCTGGCTTTTCCGCTGGCTTCTCAGCCGGTTTCCCCACCTCGGTCTCCGTCTTCTCGGCTTCGTCTTTGTCGGCCTCTGCTTTCTCCGCTGTCATCTTTGTCTCTGCGTCAGCCTTCTTCTCCAGCTCGTCACGGCCGGCGTCAAGCTTGACAGCTGTCAGCTGCTCCGTGGCCTTTTCCACGTTGTCGTTGTGCTGCCCTTTGCCTTCCTTCACCTCTGTTTTCTCAAGATTCTCACTGTTTTTGTTTTCTGTTGTTTCTTTGGACTTGTCAATTTTGTCCACATTTTCTGTTTTCTCCACTTTATCGGTCTTCACCAATTTATCTGGCGAGTCTCCTGCCTTGGTCATCTTATCATCTTTTTCTGCATTCTGCTGCACTGACGCCGCTTTCTCGTTGTCTTTGCCCTTATCTGTCTCCCTCTTTTCTTCCACCTTTTCTACCTCTTTCTCCTTCAACTTCTCCTCCTCTTTTTGCTTCTCCTTCAACTTCTCCTCCTCAATTTGCTTCTCCTTCAACTTCTCCTCCTCTTTCTGCTTCTCCTTCAACTTCTCCTCCTCTTTTTGCTTCTCCTTCAACTTCTCCTCCTCTTTCTGCTTCTCCTTCAAC
>JARJLU010019863.1:0-14392 GCA_030272975.1 Sparidentex hasta
TCTCCTGAACCTGAGGCTGAAGACTATGATGAACCTCAGTCAAGTTTAAACTCTCAGAAAAACATTGAAGTCCCTGTAAGTGGTGTAGGATATGGCACTGGCAAGGTACAGTTTACTTCCTCTGATTGTGGTGAAAGATCTAGCAGAAACTCAAAACGGAGGAGTTTTAAGAGGATTAAGACAGGAGAGAAACCATTTAGTTGTTGTGAATGTGGTAAAAGATTCAACTACCAGCACGTTCTTACCAGACACAGAATGATTCACACAGGAGAGAAACCATTCAGTTGTGGTGAATGTGGTCAAAGATTCATCCGAAAGCACAGTCTTATCACACACTCAAATATTCACACAGGAGAGAAACCATTCAGTTGTCCTGAATGTGGTAAAGGATTCATCCGAAAGCAAAATCTTACTACTCATACAAAGATTCACACAGGAGAGAAACCATTCAGTTGTGGTGAATGTGGTAAAAGATTCATCCGAAAGCAACATCTTACTACTCACACAAAGATTCACACAGGAGAGAAACCGCTCAGTTGTGGTGAATGTGGTAAAAATTTCAGCCAACAGCAGCATCTTACCACACACATAGAGTCACACAGGAGAGAAACCATTTAGTTGTTGTAAATGTGGTAAATGATTGGTCCAAAAGTACAGTCTCATCATACACACAAAGACTCACACAGGAGAGAAACCGCATAGTTGTGATGAATGTGGGAAAAGATTCACCCGAAAGCACAGTCTTGTCACACACCTTAGGATTCACACAGGAGAAAAAACACCTCTTTGCTCTGAAAGTGGTAAATGATAAATTTAGACATAATTGTTGGGCCTCATGCCACATGGCTCAGGCCTGTAAGGAAAATCAAAAGCCTAACTACTAGGGCCTTATCAACCTGAGGAATTTAAGAACAAAGGAACTGAGCCAACGCCCAAAAGGTCTGAAAAACAGAGAGAAAAATAGAGAGTGAGCAAGTGTTTAAATACTGGTTGGGCCTCTCCTTCATTCTAATATAGTAGATCTTAGAGATATTTGCGGATAATTTAAACAACATCAATAAATTCGATGAGCCTCATACGTCTCACGGCCGCTCAGAATAATTTGTGGGCCGCAATTCATCGTCCTGCTCTTGAAGTGATCACCTTTGGTCGATACAGTCATTGCTGCTATTTTTGAATTCCAGGTTTATGATTCAACAGAACTGGAATCATCACATCGGAATTTGTGATCTCGCGTGACTTCAACGAGATTTCCCAAGTCACGGCCATTGATCTTGTAGTCTGGCAGATGTGACTTCTCAAGCCACATTCAGTAATTTTTACACACACACACACACACACACACACACTCCATTTTATGTTGGTTTTGACTTTGCTCATGTTCTTGTGGTGCTAGTTATAGATAACTGTTCTTCGCTGAAGTGGATGGTTTGTATTTTGGAGAAAACTTTAATAAACACTGTTGATTTTAACTGAGCAGCATCTGTGATTATTTTCCACAGTCCCATATTATAATCGAACAGCTGGTCGAGGTGGTCAGTGCTCAGATTTACGCCTCCCACCTCATCTAATTATTGATATTTTCATAATCTTAACATTTGTTTATTAACTTCAGGCTTTGAGACTAGAAGCATATCATTTGATTAATGATCCCTGACTTCAGGGTGGTGCCCCTTGTTCATCAATGAATCATAGTAACCTACATTTGATTAACAATAACAATTTAACAAATAATCAATTAACATCCAAATTGATTCCCAGCATGATAGAAGTATGACCCGGCACATGGCCGAGAAACATTCACCCGGCATGGCATGTTACATAAACACATGTGTGATTGTTGTAACACGTCACAGCTTCATCATAACCAAACTTAGAGGTTCAGCTGAACAGATTGAAACAGAAGCTGATGGAGAGGCCTGAGGAGAACCAGAACCAGCCAGGACCTCAGATCCAGATAGACATTAACCACAGTCTGAAGACGGGACTGAAAACTCCTGGTTATGCAACATTAATAGGGAGTTTTGGGTTTGGCTATCAAAAATAATTTATGGTGATCAGGAATAATGATTAATTGTGATAACTAGTAAGATCAAATTCACACTGGAGCACCTCGAGTTAATAATTAACTTAATAACTTAATTACTTAATAACTACAACCAATATTACCATAACAGCTGTAATAGTTGGAGTTCTTGTCAGAGTCACAGAGGTCAACATTCACTCTTGTACACTATTAAATAAACAGCATGAAGATTCTTTTCTTTAAAGATGAAAACACACAAATTTACCAACATGTACTATATACAGGTGTGTGTATATATGTGGGTGTGTGTGTGTCTGGAAGAGCAAAACAAAATGGTGGCTAGGGTTCATACTTCCCCCCCAGCACCGCTTTGCCTGCAACTTTTATGTGGAACCATTTTGGACACAGATGTTTCCATATGCTCCTCCTTGAACCGGCACCTTATCGTGGTGGAGGAGTTTGAGCACCTGAATGATCCTAGGAGCTATGTTGTCCGGGGCTTAATGCCCCTGGAAGGGTCTCCCAAGGCAAACAGGTCCTAGGTGACAGGTCAGACTAAGATCGGTTCAAATGCCCCTGATGACAGAACCAAGATCAAGGAAGTTTACGTCGCCCGGATTGGCGTTACCGGGGCCCCACCCTGGAGCCAGGCCTGGGGTTGGGGCTTGCAGGCGAGAGCCTGGTGGCCGGGTCTTTGCCCACGGGACCCGGCCGGGCGCAGCCCGAAGGAGCGATGGCCCCGGATGGTGACTCTAGCCATGGGGACATGGAATGTCACCTCACTGGGGGGGAAAGAGCCTGAGCTGATGCGAGAGGTTGAGCGGTACCGACTAGAGATAGTCGGGCTCTCCTCTACGCACAGTCTGGGCTCTGGAACCGAACTCCTTGAGAGAGGCTGGACTCTCTTCTATTCTGGAGTTGCCCGCGGTGAGAGGCGGCGAGCTGGTGTGGGCTTGCTTATAGCTCCTCAGCTCAGCCGCCATTCCCTGCGCCTTCGGGTCGGGGATAGGTCTCTCACTGTTGTTTCGGCTTATGGACCGAACAGCAGTGTAGAGTACCCGGCCTTCTTGGAGTCCCTGGGAGGGGTACTGGAGAGTGCTCCAACCGGGGACTCCGTCGTTCTTCTGGGGGTCTTCAACGCTCACGTGGGCAACGACAGTGTTACCTGGAGGGGTGTGATTGGGAGGAACGGCCTCCCCGATCTGAACCAGAGTGGTGTTTTGTTACTGGACTTCTGTGCCAGTCACAGATTGTCCATAACGAACACCATGTTCAAGCATAAGGGTGTCCATATGTGCACATGGCACCAGGACACCCTAGGCCGGAGGTCAATATCGACTTTGTGGTCGTGTCATCTGGCCTCCGGCCGTATGTCTTGGACACTCGGGTGAAGAGAGGGGCTGAGCTGTCAACTGATCACCACCTGGTGGTGAGTCGGATCCGTTGGCAGGGGAGGAAGCTGGACAGACCTGGCAGACCCAAACGTATTGTGAGGGTCTGCTGGGAACGTCTGGCAGAACCTTCTGTCAAAGAGGTCTTTAACTCCCACCTCCGGGAGAGCTTGGACCTGATCCCGAGGGAGGCTGGGGACATTGAGTCCGAATGGACCATGTTCTCCACTTCTATTGTTGACGCGGCTGTCCGGAGCTGTGGCCGTAGGGTCTCCGGTGCCTGTCGTGGTGGCAATCCCCAAACCCGGTGGTGGACGCCGGAAGTAAGGGATGCTGTCAAGCTGAAATAGAAGCAGCTGACGGGTCCCGGCAGGCCAGGCGGGCGGCAGCGCGGGCAGTCGCGGAAGCAAAAACTCGGGTCTGGGAAAAGTTCGGAGAGGCCATGGAGGAGGACTATCGGTCAGCCTCGAAGAAATTCTGGCAAACCATCCGGCGCCTCAGGAGGGGGAAGCAGTTCTCCACCAACACTGTTTACAGTGGAGGTGGGGAGCTGTTGACCTCGAATGGGGATATTGTCGGGCGGTGGAAGGAATACTTCGAGGATCTCCTCAATCCCGCTGACATGTCTTCCATAGAGGAAGCAGAGTCTAGGGACTCGGAGGTTGACTCATTCATCACCCAAGCCGAAGTCACTGAGGTAGTTGGGAAGCTCCTCGGTGGCAAAGCAGCGGGGGTGGATGAGATCCGCCCTGAGTACCTCAAGTCTCTGGATGTTGTAGGGCTGTCTTGGTTGACACGTCTCTGCAACATTGCATGGCAGTCGGGGACAGTGCCTCTGGACTGGCAGACCGGGATGGTGGTCCCCCTATTTAAAAAGGGGGACCGGAGGGTGTGCTCCAACTATCGGGGGATCTCACTCCTCAGCCTCACTGGGAAAGTCTATTCCAGGGTACTGGAGAGGAGAATTCGGCCGATAGTCGAACCTCGGATCCAGGTTGGGGGAGAGCTACTGCCTCAGGTGGAGGAGTTTAAGTATCTTGGGGTCTTGTTCACGAGTGAGGGAAGGATGGAGCGTGAGATTGACAGGCGGATCGGTGCGGTGGCCGCAGTAATGCGGTCATTATACCGGTCTGTCGTGGTGAAGAGAGAGCTGAGTCGAAAGGCGAAGCTCTCGATTTACCGGTCAATCTACGTTCCTACCCTCACCTATGGTCATGAACTTTGGGTCATGACTGAAAGAATAAGATCCCGGATACAAGCGGCTGAAATGAGTTTCCTCCGCAGGGTGGCGGGGCGCTCCCTTAGAGAGAGGGTGAGGAGCTCTGTCACCCGGGAGGAGCTCGGAGTAGAGCCACTGCTCCTCCACATCGAGAGGAGCCAGTTGAGGTGGCTCGGGCATCTGTTTCGGATGCCCCTGGGACGCCTTCCACGGGAGGTGTTCCTGGCATGTCCCACTGGGAGGAGACCCCGGGGAAGACCCAGGACATGCTGGAGCGACTATGTCGCCCAGCTGGCCTGGGAACGCCTTGGGATCCTCCCAGAAGAGCTGGAGGAAGTGTCCGGGGTGAGGGAAGTTTGGGTGTCCCTGCTCAGACAGCTGCCCCCGCGACCCGGTATCGGATAAAGCGGTAGAAGATGGATGGATGGATGGATGGATGTTTCCATATGGACACGTTTCAACAGCGCACCTCAAACAGATGGCGACAGTAACACACTCAACATGAATGTCAACCACCAACACAAATACAGAAGAAGAGGTTGTTGTGGTTGGCGGACAGAGAGGAGTCGCAGGTGAGTTAGCGGAATTAAGTTTATTCACTGTGTTTGAAATGTTTCTTGTCTTAATGTATGTATATTATGGCTGGAGTTGAGACAGATATGGTAAAGTTTGCTAAGTTAACTTAGCAGTATGAACGTCACAAGCTATAAACAGTTTCACTGTCAGTATCATTTAAAATAAAATGTTTAGTGTCAATAAGCCCCAGTGTTGTAGAAGGCCATTGAACGTAGAGTCAAAGTTCAGTGCTGGTTTAGCTCGACAGTGTTGGTCAGTCTGCTCCACTTTATCGAAAGGAAATTCAAATTTGTTTACCGTGCATTCATCCTGGCATGTTCTGAGGTTCAATTGCACGAATCTCCTAGTCAGTACAAACAAGATGGCAGCCAAATGATAATGTACAAAGTATTGCAAAGGAAGGTCCTTGAAATGCATGTCCATAAGGAAAGTGATGCTGAGAGGGAGACGCAGAATGACAGTGATGAGACGGAGGTTCAGGTACAAAACACCACCTGCCTTATACATTTAGCTGAAGTACTCACAGGATTCTGCCTTCAGCAGCCGATGTGCAGTTTACTTTATGAAGCCATATCAGTGAGAAAAAAAGGTTAATCATCTTAAAATCTGCTGCCAATTTTAACTTCTCTGTCTTTAACAACAGATGGTCGACTTTCCCACTCAGATAGTGACAGTGATGGTGAGGTCGATCCCCCAGAGTGTGATCTGCAAAGATGCCAACCACAATCCACAAGTTACTGCAGTGTCACTGTTTGTATCTGTTTGCATTAAATAACATTTCAACACGACATGGATGAATCTGTAAATCAAGGTTTCTGTTAGTGTGTTTTGTGTGAGTGTGTTCTGTGATATTATAATGTGATTTGTACATGACGTCTGTAAATCAGTTTGAGAATCAACATGAGAGTGAAACTTTGTGGGTTCGTTTGATAAAAGTCGCCACCGTCACAACTGTTTAAGATCATTTTTTAAATCAGTTTAGGAAACATTAAAAAGCTTATGCAGGTCTTCATGTTGTAATTCTACATGGCAATCACTGCCTGTATAAGTAAATGTGTGAGCGACTAAGAAACACTACCAGATCCACAGCGACTTGACACATCAGGACAAAAACAAGATGATATCAGTTTCTGTGCCTCTGCTGTGAAAACTGTCTGTCTCTGCCACTAGTTGTATGAGACTCATATCTCAGTCAGTGTATTTAGTGTATTTCCTAAAAAAGGAAACGTGTTGAAGTAATAAAGATCATAATTCTGTCATCACGTGCTCTGAAACATGAACTTCAAGAACTTCATGAAGTTCAAACCTGCTCATGCAGAAGGAACCAGAACCACAGGTCTCTGTGAGGCCGTGACTCAGTGCCACCTGTGGACCTGAGTCCATAAAGACTGTGAGGACAGTGGAGATGCAGGACAGACAGAACACCAGCAGGTGGCAGCACTGTCGGATCACAAGCTGGAGGGTGAAGACAAAGATTACAGAGATGAAGGAAGTGACTGTGTTGACCTGATGTTGATCCGTCTTTATCCAGGCTGCAGTCATCAGATGGCAGTTTGGATGAAAGGACGTCTCATTTCTCTAAAACAGTTTCCTTCTTTCCATCTCGTCACATCTCCAGGTGAAATAACGAGTCAGAGTTGTAACACTCGACATGTTTGGTCTCATAGAACAACATTCTGTATATCTGCTCATATTGTCCACTGTAGTTTTGAGCAACTGACTGAAAGACTTTTATTCTCTGAGTCAGACGACTGAAATAAATCAGCACTGCAGCTTCATCTTGACCTGAGATCCACTTCTCTTGAAGTCTGAGTGTTTCTGTGATCTCATGTTCACCTGACTGTTGAAACAACTTGAAGCTTCTCTCTGAATGAAGCCAGCCGACCCAGTTATTTACTACATAATGATGCAGAAACTTTACAGCCTGAATCTTCTCAGTGGTTCACCGACTGAACAATCAAAACTCTTCAAACTCAGACTGTGTGAGAGACTGAACGATGCTCGGGCTCTTTATAGTCTGCGGTTGCGGTTTAGTTTGTTCTTTATCTGCACTGAAGCGAGTGTGTGTCGGTTAGCCACAACCAAACCAGAACAGGCCCAGTTTTCCATCTGACAGCTGAGCTGAACCGACAGAAGCACACCAGGAAAATAAGAAGTGAGAGCAAAGTTTATTGATGCTGCAGAGAAATAATAAGTCACAGCTGCCACAACAAGAACACAGTCCAATAAACATAAATACAGTTTAAATAACAAGTCAGATATGACACGAAACAGGTGGAGGCTCTGTTCAACACAAACATGTGAATGAAACAAGTGTTGGGAACAAACGTTTAAACAATTCATCTCAATCTTTACTTTTATAATATTAACATTACATTATATTATTTTCATTTCCTTAGAAACACATTAAAATGTTAAAAACATGCTCTAAATCTGACCTGTCCATCTCTCTGTAGCTGCAAAAGTTTCATTTAACATCAACATATGAAATAAGAAATGAAGCAGATGACAGTGCTGAGGCTTGACGTCTCTGAGGACCAATCACAATGACAATCAAACGTCAAGTGTCCTTGGACAAGATACTGAACCCCAAACTGCTCCTGAAGTGCTGGTCAGCACTGGTTGGTCTGGTGTGTTACTTCAGTGACGAGTAGAGGACCTCCGGCTCTGACTTCAAGCCTGAACAAACAAACAAACAAACAAATGTAGTATCTGTGTGTTTCCTACACATCCTGGGTTCTAAGACAATAGTGAATAGGAGGAAGACAGGATGAGACGGTTGCAGGATGAGATGCTTTTTTTAGACAACTGCAGGAATGTGACAGTGTGAGGGTCCCCATAACCAGGAGCTCTGATCAGCCCTGAGGTGGGCATCAGAGATAAGCTACAGGAAGAAACCACACACATGCAGTATCTGGATGGTAAAACATTCTGATTTTTGAGTTTACTTAGTTTAGACTGAATGATGACTAATTGTTTCTCCTCATGTGAGTTAAGAATGCAGACAGAGTGGGTTCACAGCTCCAGGGGTCTGAGTAGTAACCGTGTGAGTGCTAAAGGTTAGCAGGCGGCAGGCCATCATAAAGAACTAAACCTGAGGTTGACCCGCACGCCAAATGGTGGGAGATGCTTAAATGTTTATGTTCCCGTAGAAGAGCAGGGAACCCATTTGGGTCATTTTGGGGACAAGACATGAAGTTGAATGCAGCCAAGTTAGATGAGTTTATGAGGGAGACAGGTCAACTCCTCTTTTAGTCTATTGGATAATTTACCAAAGTGACCAATTAGGAGAAGTGGGTGTGTGCTGGAAAAGGGACTCTAAAAACCCTCGCATAGGAAGAGAAAGGAGAGGGGTGGTATTTGGTAGAATTCCTAAGATCGAAGGTGTAGGAGTTCTGAAGTTGACATGAAGTTGAATGCAGCCAAGGTAGATGAGTTTATGAGGGAGACAGGTCAACTCCTCTAGGGCAGAGGGCAAAAATGTTTGGCATTACTTTGCCCTAGATTGGAGAACATCAGATGTGCAGCCACACTCTGCTCGGATGCTAGGCTACCTGAAATCTGTTTCAATAAAGACTGCTCTATCATTCCACCCAGCCTTGCCTCCGCAGAATTCTTTTATCAACATACAACATGCCGACACCTTTTAGGAAGACAGCCCAGAAACTACACAAACAAACAGACAAACGGTTCAAACTCTGCCCACGAACAAAAATTTCTGAGCTGGAAGTCTCAAACTACTGATTTACGGCATCAGGTTGCTAAGAAACATCTGCAGCATTGTCCAATCAAGAGCTATCAGCTGTGTAAACAGGAAGTCAGTGTAGCATCATAAGCTGTAATTCATTAATCTGCGATGAATCTTTTAATAATGGTTGAATTGGCTTAAGATTTTTAAGGTCTTCATTCTCTATTGTCAGCTCATTTAAGTGGTTAGTACCATTATTATTATTATTATTATTATTATTATTATTATTATTATTATTATTATTAATAATAATAATAATAATAATAATAATAACACGAAGTCGCAAAGCAACAGCAGAAGTCCGGGAGCTCCCCACTGAACACCTGAAGACTCCACCAGCAACGGTGGAACAGCAACCATCCAACATCGCCGCGAGCCGGGAGAGACCACAGCAGCAGAGGAGAGCGACAACAGAGCCAGGCGGTGAACAACCCAGAGTCGGAGGGAGGACCAGCGGAGCAACGATGGACAGCCCATAGCACTGAGTACGTCTGCTTATAACTAAGTGTTGCTATGCTAACAGCTAATCAGTGATGCTAACAGCTGATTAGCTGAGAAAGGTGAGTCCATGGAGCCCATTCTTCAGGTGTGCAGCCTTCAAAGGTAGTAGCACAGCTTCAGAGCTTGTAAAGACAACTTGGCTTTTTTCTTTCAACAGAAAAAAGACGTTTTGTCATGGATCAAGAAGCGGCAATATTCACATCAACATCCTCCCGCATCCGTGTTGGCATGAAAGTTTTGAGTAGTATTTAGTTGCAGTAGTATCAGTACCATTAGTAGTGTGCTCCCATCGCTCATACTTGTTTTTAGAGTTTAATACTCTTTAGCTTCATATTTAATATATTGTTTTGACTCATTTTGTTTTTGCTCTCACTTAAGCCATTCCCTCTCCAAACATGCTGGTGAAGAGAGTTTTGGTCTTTAGTTGTTGCTGAGAGAGTACTTCTTTCATTCATCCACTCCACCACATCCCGGTTACAAACTGAACACCTGAGTGCATTCGTTGCTATCTCAGGTGACTTCAACCATGTCACCATGGAGACAGCAGTGCCCAACTCCACACAGTATGTGAGCTGTCTTACCAGAGAGGAGAGGACCCTGGACTTGCTGGATGCTAATGTAAAGGATGTATACAGCTCCTCTCCCCTCCCCCCACTGGGTAGATCGGACCACAACCTGGTGCACCTCAACCCCTGTTATGTTCCTCTGGTGAAGAGCCAGCCTGCGACCACAAGGACAGTGAGGAGATGGATGGAGGAAGCTTATGAGCTTATGAGAGGATGATGGGCTCACAGAGTGCATCATGGACTATATCAACATGTGTGTAGACTCCACTGTCCCAGCTGAGACTGTACACTGTTACCCAAATAACAAGCCGTGGGTAACAAAGGGCCTCAAAGCCATCTTCAATGAAAGAAGATGGCTTTCAGAGCAGGCAACAGGAAGGAGGTGAGAACAATACAGGGACACCTAAATGTGAAGTTCAGGGAGGCTAAAGAAACATATGGAGCCTGGAGCAGAAACTTCAGCAGAACAACATGAGAGGTCTGGAGGGGAATGAGGACCATCAGTGGATTCAGGTCAGCTGGCAATAGAGGGGTTGAAGGCAGTGTGGACCGGGCCAACAAACTTAATCAGATTTGATACTGAGGCCCCTGATAACACCACCATCAATCCTACTACTGTCTGCCAACTACCACCTTCTCCACCTCCTCCTTACAGTCTTGCATTCTCCAGTGAGATGGGGTGGGGGGACAGTAGCTCATCATCTGTCACTGTCACTGTATTAATACAATTTATAATGTAAAATTATAGTGTGACATTTGTGTCATTAATTGTCAAGCACAGGTGACTCCGCAGTGGTGGGAGGGGGCCCCAAATCAAATTCTGCTTAAGTCCCTCAAGAGGCTTGGGCCGGCACTGGCTCCAAGGACTACAGACCTGTAGCACTGACCTCCCACATAAAGACACTAGAAAGACTTGTCTCTGAGCAGCTCCGGCCGTTGGTCAAACCACTCTTAGACCCCCTACAGTTGCCCATCAGCCCCAGCATGGAGTTGAGGATGCCATCATCTACCTGCTCAACTATGTCTATGCCCAACCAGACAAGGCAGCAAGCACTGTGAGAGTTGTGAGAATGTTTTTTTTTTTTTTTTTTACTTCTCCAGTTAATTCAACACCATCCATCCGGTTCTACTAGGTGAGAAGCTGTCAGTCAGTGCGTTTACATGCACAGCTTAGTCGGATTACAGCCGTAGTTCGACTCTGCTGCTCAAGCAGACAACTGCAGTTATCCGAGTATACATGCTGTTGAGCAAACGGATTATTGGGCCGGAGCATGTCATACCCCGGTATGCTAGGTGGCGCTGTACCCATTTCAACTAGTGGTAACAGAAACACCTCTGGCTGACCTCTTTACATCACCAGTTGCCTCAGCATTCAAGAAAGATGACGTACGAAGAGCGAGACAAAGCTAGATCTTTGTACACTTAGTATATGGTGTACATGATAATTACACAAACTGCCTGCAGCCAGAGCAAACGTGGTTTCTCAATGGAAGACAGTCACAGAGCAGAGCGAAGCAGACATGGCTAAAGGTGACATGAGTGCTCCTGCTGACCGAAATATGGAAATATCTCACTTACGTTGCTGACAGTAAGGGGAAGCCCGTCTGTAAATGATGCTTTAAATCCGTACTGACCAAGGGAGCCAACACGTCCAACTTGGTGACACGTCTTGCTGACAGACATGCAGACTTGTTCAAAGAGTTCAAAGAGCTGCAGGTTAGCGATAGATAACATAATGTTAAATATCCCTCCGGATGTAAGTCAAGCAAACTTTTTCACCATCAGAGTTGCGTGAGGCAGTCAGGGGTAAAGTTAACTGTTTAACAGTCCGATGTGGTTCCACACATCTGTATGCAAACACAACGGTCACACTGGTAACATGAACTTTACCATAACATGCGCTGGTGTTCACAAGTATGCTGATCAACAACACCACTTAGAAATGATTTATCATAAGACAATCAGTACCAGTAATATTATTATAGCTTGTACATTTTTGTCAATAATTTATAACATAAAATGTAATTTATATTATTAGATAATGGTGTGATTAGAGCACAGATCTCCACCAGGTCTGGGTCATTTGTGTTGTACTTTAGTGCACTAATGTAGTTTGCACTCTAATAATCCAGGGTTTGAACTGTATCTGTCACATCGCGGTGAGGGATGTCCTGTCTTGGGTTTTTTGTCATGTGAATTTCATGTTTTATTTTGAAAAGTAACTCTCCTCTCGTTTCAGGTCACTTCCTCTTGTGTCCCTGGTCTGACATCATCCCTAATCCTTGATTGTTTTCACCTGTGTTCCCCATGTGTATAAAGTCTTTGTCTTCCCCTGTCTGCGTCGCCAAAGTATTTCGTCCTGTCGTGTACTGAAGCCCTGTTTCACAGTCTTGCCATAGTCACAGCTAAGTATTGTTCAAGTTTTATTTTCTGTATTGTTCCTCTTTAGATGAGTGATTTTGAGTTGTAGTTTTCTGGTAAGAGTTTGATTTATAAGATTTATTGTTTGATAGCCTTTTGTTTTCCTCCGTGTGGAGTGCTTTTTGTTGTACCTTTATAGTTTTCAGAGTAGCAAATTTTATAGCCTGTATGTTGACCTCTTCGGGGTGATTTTGTTTTCTATTTAAAGTTTCATAGCTGAAGTTTTCTATACAGTGTAGGATTCCTCCTTCGGGAGCGTTTTTGTTCTTTGTGTTTGTCCTCATAGAATTTCATAACCTGTTTATCATTTACGCTGAAGAGTTGCAATCAGTCAATTTTGACATTACTTCTGCCATTCTGCATCTGAGTCCTCTCTCCTTTGTCCGAGCCTGACATTATCAACATGAAATGCAAATTGCAAATTTCCCCTTCGTGGGATGAATGAAGTCTTATCTTATTATATGAATTGCCAGACTTACAGTTAATGTCATTTATGTTCATTATTTTTATGATGAATAAAATTGTAGTTAATGTCAGTGCTGTTAATTTTTTCTATTACAAGCACTGAGCTTTAAATGGAAAATCAGGTTATTTAATAATCTCTGAAAGCAAACAAGACAAATGACCAAAACAAGACTTGTCTTCTTGGATACAGAGATGCTTGTAAACACATTGGCAGCTGAGTTAAACAGCTGCATAATCATTTCATTGTGGTTATAACAGGTTAAGTAGATTTAAAGCTCAGCAGCTTTTACAAAAATATTTTTTTTATTTAGACTTTTTAAGTTTAAGTGTTTTAATTAAAAAAAAAAATCATTTTAATTTCCATATTCTGTCATCTAGTATTTTATTGCATTACTTTTGATGATGTTTTAGTTTTCCGCTGTGGTATCGTTTCAGTCTTGGTATTGAGATATTTTAAGCAGGTATTGTACCAAAGTCATACATTTTGGTATTGTGACAACACTAATAGTCAAACTAACCCAGTAATTCGGTTTTCTTGATTGTCATGTAAACGCACTGAATGATGCAGGTGGATTCCCCCCTTGTGACCTGGCTTGGTGACTATCTGACTGGCAGACCACAGTAGGTGTGCTCACAACACTGTGTATCAGACAGAGTGGTCAACAACTCTGGACTGTCACCTCTCCCTTCATCTTCACCCTCTACACCACAGACCTCAACCACTGCTCAGAGTCCTGTCATCTCCAGAAGCTCTCTGATGACTCAGCAATTGTTGGATGCATCAGTGAGGATGAGTACAGGACTACTGTGGACAACTTTGTCACATGGTGTGAGCTGAACCATCTACAGCTCAACGTGACAAAGACCCAGGACTGGTTGTGGACCTGAGGAGGACCAAGGTGCTGTTGACCCCTGTTTCCATCCAGGGGGTCAGTGTGGATATGTACAGGATTATCTGAAGTATCTTGACAATAAACTGGACTGGGATATATAACACTAACGTCCTCTACAGGAAGGGACAGAGTCTCTATTTTCTGAGGTAGCTAACGTTCTTCAACATCTGTCGGACGACAGGATGTTTCACGAGTCTGTGATGGCCGCTGCTATCCCCTATGCTGTTGTGTCCTGGGCCAGCAGGCTGAGGGTAGCAGATGCCAAAAGACTGAATAGACTGATCCACAAGGCCAGTGATGTTGTGGGAGTGGAGCTGGCCTGTCTGATGGTGATATCAGAGAAGAGGATGCTGTCCAAGATGGACAACGGCTCCCATCCGATCCATGTTGTTCAGGTCAGCATGAGCACATTCAGCACCAGACTGATCCCACCAAGATGCTTTGTTTCCTCTAATGTGCAATAGTTAAGACAAATAATGCGCAATAATCCATATTTTCAACTGTACCATTGTTTTTTACTCTTTATATAGTCTATATTCTAGTAGAATGTACATTTTATTCTATTTTTTTCTGTTTTTGATGTTCT
>JARJLU010019864.1:0-21209 GCA_030272975.1 Sparidentex hasta
TCTAAACTGGTCTTTTGTTCTGTTGTCTTTCAGCTCAGTGTCTTTTTGGTTGTCCTGATTTACTGTCTTGGTTATTTTAGTTGTTTTTATATTCAAAAATCCTTTTTAAATTCTTCTTGTGGTTGATTTGTGTCTTTTTTTTTCTAACCAAATGATTTTTTTCTCATTATAAACAGAACTATCATGCTGTTGTCCAGCAGAGAGCAGCATACACCCACCTGTACAAAATGCAAAGACAGTGTTTCAGATGGCAAAATCAACGCCTGCTTTGTTCTACTTCTGTGTAAATTCACAGACCAATTGTGTCAGAAACAGCCGAGAAATCACAGATTTTCTAATTAATCTACCATTGAATTTTAGTCTTTATCCAGCTGTTTCTTGGTGCAGTGGTAAAAACTGTCAAGGACAGCATGTGGATTCTGAGAAAGTCACCTCTGTGTATCTTCTGCTTGACCTGAAGTCCCTCCTCATCTTCCATATGCAGAGGATCAGCACAGAAATAACGACCAGTAAAACGGCCAGTAAAATGACCAGAACCCAGATGTAACCTGGGTGAGAGGCAGTGGAGCAGACTGGAGAGAGAGAGAGACAGGAAGTGTACACAAATAAGGATAATTACTATAATTTATTTCCTTGTAAGAGGATGTGTCTCACATGGTTTGCATGATGCATTAAACCTGGTGAGAGTTATGTCATTCAGCTTCCTCTTACTCTTTGAACTACTGTGTGGAAAACATCTTTGTTGTAAAATTTAAGCTGAGACTGAGGTGGAATTTGATGGTCAGCAGTCTTTTTGAACCGTACCTGGAGCTAACGGATGGTTGGCGGCTTTAGGGAAAGACGAAGAGGTGGTGAAACTTATTGAACTGAGGTTTAAACGCCACGTTGTTGGTGTGGAGGCTGATGGGACGGATGCTGAAAAAGGTGGAGGAGTCCGGTTTGGTTTGGACGGATCTGTGGACGCTAAAAAAGACAAAGAAATTAAAAAAAAAATACTGTATAGATACTGATGCAGAGAAATCCACCATGTACTTATGAGTGTAAATATAAACAAATATAACAAAGTGTGGGAATACCAGCTGTATTCCAGGCTCTTATTAATGACATCCTCCCAGACATGCTAAAGCTCTTTATGTTTGTCTGTCTAGACGACATGTTGATTTTCTCACGCTCCATGGAAGAACACGTCCAGCAGGTACTTTTTTTCCTACAGAGATTGCTAGAGAATAAACTGTTTGTCAAGACAAATAAGTGTGAGTTTCACCCCCCAGCGAGAAACTTCCTGGGCTACGTGGTGGTGCAGGGGCAGCTCCAACTGGACCCCACCAAAATAAGAGCACTGGAGGACTGGCCCACACCTACTTCCTGTTGACAGCTGCAACGTTTCTTGGGTTTCGCTACTTTCTACTGGGGATTCATCCATAATTACAGCAGAGTGGCTGCCCCCGTCACCCAGCTTACCTCGACTTGTACCCCCTTCATTTAGTCCCCTGAGGCTGAGTCAGCCTTCCTTAGGCTCATGAGACTGTTCACTAATGCCCCAGTTCTCAAGCACCTGGATCCCAGGTTGCAGATCATGGTTGAAGTTGACTCCTCTAATTCTAGGGTAGGAATGGTCCTCTCTCAACACGACATGCTCTTATGAGGACTACATCCCTGGGCCTTCTTCTTATGGCACCTCTCCGGCAGAAAGGAATTACGATGTTGTCAGTAGAAAGCTGCAGTAGCATCACTGACTGAAGGGTTCCCAACAGCTCTTTTTTACATTGACCAATGACAAGAACCCCTCCTATCTACGCTCTGCAGTATGACTGAATTCCAGGCAGGCCACTGGTCCCTCTACTTGAGCTGATTCAACTATACCCTCTTTCTACTGCCCTTTTTTGTATGCTGAAGCTTTTAATTCCTTCACAGTAGTCATAGGTGTCTTGGTGGCCTCCCTTACTGGTCTCCTTCTTGAACTCCTGACTGAGAGGAGGGGAAGTGTGCACAGGGTCCAAAAAGAAGAAAAATGACTGCAATTTATTTCCTTGTTGTAAGAAAATGTGTCTTATTGTTTGCATGATAAAACCTGGTGAGTGTTACGTCATTAAACGTCCTCTTACTCTTTAAACTGCTGTGAGGAAAACATCTGTGTTGTAAAATTTAAGTTGAGACTGAGGTGGAATTTGATGGTCAGCAGTCTTTATGAACCGTACCTGCAGCTGACCGCTGGTTGGTGTTTCTAGTGAAAGATGACGAGGTGGTGAAACTTATTGAACTGAGGTTTAAACTCTGCGTTGTTGGTGTGGAGGCTGATGGGACTGATGCTGAAAAAGGCTGAGGTGTCTGGTTTGGTTTGGACGGATCTGTGGACAATAAAACGACAAAGAAATAAAATGCAGAGAAATGCATCATGTACGAATGAGTGTAAATATATACAAATATAACAACATTTACGAATACAAGATAATCAGTCAGGTATGAACACCAGTAAGTGTCATAATTACAAACATAAATCATTCACGATTAACATAATGGACATAAGTTTATAATGTTTGTTAATTTATGATTCAGCTAATTACAATAATTTGATTTTTGCTGATGACAGAAAGTCTGAGTTTTACTGAAAAGTAAAAAGGTGCCTCTAACTTCATCTAATTAAAATAAATGAAATAAAACAATGCAAAAAGAGATGGGCGGCTTGTTTTCACCTAAAATTCACTAAGCTTGATCTACAAAATTCCTACGATTTGTCCCAGATTTGGGAGGGAAACGAGTGGAGGACCGGAGTCAACACACCCCTGGGTCAGTGTTCCAGCTGTATTCTTAGGCTCTTATTAATGACATCCTCCCAGACACGCTAAAATCTCTTTATGTTTGTCTGTCTAGACGCTATGTTGATTTTCTCACGCTCCATGGAAGAACACATCCAGCAGGAAGGCTTGGTCCTACAGAGATTGCTAGAGAATAAATTTTGTCAAGTCAGATAAGTGTGAGTTATACTCCTCGACAGGGTACTTCCTGGGCAACGTGGTGGTGCAGGGGCAGCTACAACCAGATCCCACCAAAATAAGAGCACTGGGGGACTGGCCAACGCCTACTTCCTGTTGACAGCTGCAACGTTTCTTGGGTTTTGCTAATTTCTACTGGGGATTCATCCATAATTACAGCAGAGTGGCTGCCCCCGTCACCCAGCTTACCTCGACCTGTACCCCCCTTCATTTGGTCCCCTGAGGCTGAGTCAGCCTTCCTTAGGCTCATGAGACTGTTCACTAATGCCCCAGTTCTCAAGCACCTGGATCCCAGGTTGCAGATCATGGTTGAAGTTGACTCCTCTAATTCTAGGGTAGGAATGGTCCTCTCTCAACACGACATGCTCTTATGAGGACTACATCCCTGGGCCTTCTTCTTACAGCGCCCTCTTAAGCAGAAAGGAATTATGATGTTGTTAACAGAGAGCTGTTAGCAGTGGCGTCACTGGCTGGAGGGTTCCCAACAGCACTTTGTTATATGGACCAATGACAAGAACCCCTCCTATCTACGCTCTGCGGTATGACTGAACTCCAGGCAGGCCCACTGGTCCCCCTACGTAACCCAATTCAACTATACCCTCTTTCTACTGCCCTGGCTCCTGAAATGGCGAGCCTGATGCCCTATACCGACTCTTCTCACCAGATTCGTCACCCTCTGACCCTGAACCAATCATGCCTTCTTCCAGGATTGTCGGGACCGCAATCTGGGAGATAAAACACTGGTGAGCGAGGCTCAGCAAGTCACTCCAGAACCTGGTTCCAGGTCCCAACAACCGCCTGTTTGTACCTGAGGCGGTATGTTCGCAGGTACTTAAGTGGGAACATTCCTCCAAATTAACCTGCTATCCTGGAGATCAACACATGTTGCTGTTCCCTCATCAACACTTCTTGTGGCCGGGACTTATGAAGGATGTCAAAGAGACACTGAGACGCTGGTCTCTTCCACACTCTTCAACAGTGGCTTTCTCTTTGCCACTTTCTCGTAAAGCTTTGACTAGTGATAAACCCAGGAAACAGTTGTTGTAAGCAGAGTCTCTCCCAGCTCAGCTGCTGAAGCTTTTAATTCCTTCACAGTAGTCGCAGGTGTCTTGGTGGCCTCCCTCACTGGTCTCCTACTTGCACGGCTACTCAGTTAGTGATGACAGTCTGCTCCAGGCAGATTTACGCATGCACGGTATTGCTTTCATTTCTTAATGATGGATTTAACTGAGCTCCTCTACAGTACATGAAATAGATCAGCAGAAAAGCAACCAACAGTGAAACAACCAGAGGCAAGACATAACCTGGGTGAGGGACACTGACTGGGAGGAGGGGAAGTGTGCACAGGGTCCAAAAATAAAGAAAAATGACTGCTATTTATTTCCTTGTTGTAAGAAAATGTGTCTTGTTGTTTTCATGATGCATAAAACCTGGTGAGTGCTCTGCCATTAAACTTCCTCTTACTCTTTAAACTGCTGTGAGGAAAACATTTCTGTTGTAAAATTTAAGTTGAGACTGAGGTGGAATTTGATGGTCAGCAGTCTTTATGAACTCTACCTGCAGCTGACGACTGGTTGGTGTTTCTAGTGAAAGACGACGAGGTGGTGAAACTTCTTGAACTGAGGTTTAAACTCTGTTCTTGTTGCGTTGTTGGTGTGGAGGCTGATGGGACGGATGTTGAAAAAGGCTGAGGAGTCTGGTTTGGTTTGGACGGATCTGTGGACAATGAAATGACAATGAAAGCAAAGATGTTTTGCATGATCACTCATGGAGGAAAGACATTCTATTAAGAAAACAGGATTGGATGACAGGCATATCAATTAACCTAAGCAACACACTGTATTCGTGTGATTTTAATAAACACTCACCATCAATGACGAAGATTGAGAATTTGTAGAATGAATGTGGAGACAAAGGTCTGCCGTAGCCACACTTGTACCATCCGGTGTCCGACTTGCTCACATTTGTGATGGTCACAAAGAGTCCAAATGTAGATCCTTCTATATACTCAATGCTGTATCTGCCTCTCTGAGTCCTGTTGCCATTAGTTTCAATGATAATGTCCTCTTTTGTTTTACATTCGTCCTGACACAGGAACTTGTGCTTTTTGTAAACTGTCCCGCTGCATCCGAATGTGATATTCTCTCCTTCAATATCTGTACGGACAAAACCAGTGTTTCGAAAAGGCAGTTCTGTTGAAAAGAGAAACAGTCAACAGTTTCTGTCTGTGAAATACTGCAGTCTGATCACAGATCCTCACTGAGAGCTGCCCTGAAAGTTCATACAACATAAATGACTAAAATTCTTCCCATAATCTCATTACTTATTCTATCAATATCGTCCAGAACTACAAATCACAAATGTCTTTAAAATGTATAGATCATTGATTCTTTAAAAAAAATAAATTTCATGCTTTCCTTCACAAGGTTTTTCATACAATCTGTTATCAAACATTAATTATATATTCTGTTACTTTCAAATCAACATAAAAGAAATATTCCTATATTGTTGAATTAATTAAATAAACCAGTTTAAAGACTTCCTGTAAAAACTCACCATCTGAAACTCTGATCTCAAAATCCCGGTATGAGTCTGGAGCCAGATCTGTTCCCAAACCGGACCTGTACCGTCCTGCGTCAGACTTGGTCAGGTTTGTGATGGTCACAGTCAGAACTCCTCTTCCAGAAGATTTTCTGTTATAGTCAATGCTGAATCTGCCATTCTGAGCCCTGCCATCTACTGTTTTAATGAGGATACCTTCTCCTTTACATTCTTCTTTACACAAGAACTTCATTTTTTTATGCTGAGACAGGTAGCATGTAATTGAGCCACTTGTTCCCTCAGCTCCAGTAAAAATGTTGAGTTTTGCGCTGACGAGCCCGGTGTCTCCACACAGAGCTGCTGGAAAGATGAACACAGAACACAGACGATCATTTCTGTATCAGCTGGAGCAACAGCAAAACATGACTGCTGAGTATTTAGTTTGGTACAAATAAAATCGACCCAAAGCAGCGTGTGGTGCTGCGTTAAAGAGACAGACAGGTAATCAGTCCTCACCTGAGATGAAGCAGAAGAACAGAACGTGGTGGATATTCATCCTGAGTTTGATCCTGATGGAGACAAACCGTCTGTCACTTCTCTCCTTCCACTCTGTCCGTCTGATCAAACAGGAACTGGAAGTTGCTTTAGTTTCATGATTTCTGTCAAACCTGCATCTTTCAGGAAGTCATCTTGTATTTCCTGCTCTTTTTTTTTTAAATGCCTCACTTCTAAGGAATAAGGGAGGAAAAAGAAGTACTTAAAGTAATTAAAATCATTTCCTTAGGAAAAGGTGGTCTGTCTGGTTTCTCCACAGACTCAGTTACTGCTCATCACTCATTACTCACCAGAGGTTTGAAGTCATGAAGCACAATGTATTTTCTTTACAGCTGAACACAAATACCTGAACTGTCTCCTTCTCACATTTTCAAAACAGGCTCGTTACTTTAGTTCAATGCGTCTAATTGTGCAGATAAAACCACACACACACACACACACACACACACACACACACACACACACACACACACACACACACACACACACACACACGCACACACACACACACACATTCCTATTAAATGCCCTAAATCAACTTAGATATTGTGCACAACAGGATATTACGTAAGGCCTGGCGCCAGTCAGTAGCACTTAGAGTGACCCGCCCGGATGTTTCCTGCGTCTGATCCAAAGATAATGTTGACAAATTACTTTGTTTATGCCAAATTAAGGATAAGGAGATGTGACCTGAAATTCCCCTAGAAGTCGAGTAGTTAGGAGGATAAAGGTGGATCAGGATTTGGAGGTAGAGAAACCTATGTTACTGGTTAGTCGTGAGTCATATGAGGAACATGGACAGGTGTCTCCTTCTCTGCTGCAGAAACAATGATCCACACCGCCATCACACCGGACTGACTGCTAGAAAACAACATCCTCCACGACACACCATCCAAACTCTTGAATAAAAGAACTTCTGAACCTTCTTGATGTCTATTTAATATTGTACAAGAGTGGTTGTTGCCAACTTCTACACTGTCAAGAACTCCACAATCCTTGAATCATAAATTGGCTCATATTGTTTATCATAATTGATAATTATCCCTGTTGATCGTTAATTATTACTGAAAGCCAAATTTAACCTAATGCTCCCTTTTAATGTTGCATAAATGCTACTTCACTGTACCTTGTGTAATGCAAAGCCCAACACATGGTGCCAACCAACATGTCTGTGTTGTTTTTATTATTATTATTCTGCTTTTTAACCTGTAAAGTGTCTTTGAGTTTCTTTCTCTCTCGGCCAACATGTTTACTCTCCTTTAATTTGTCTTTCCTCTCTGTGGCCCCGAAGAAGAATCAGCCTTTACAACTTCCTGTCATTTCTTATTTTCTTCTCTCTCTCGGTTCAGTGCTCTCATCCTCCTTCATTACCTTCTTCCTGCTGCCCCCCCATCCTCATCTTCCTCATCTTCCTCGTCTTCCTTCCCTCCCCGCTGCTCTCAAAACTCCCTCAGCTTGTTACTCTCTGGGCTGAACTGTCTCATTTTCCCTTCTGTCATTCTGAAACCTGCATTCAGCCTATTACACATGTTCCCTCTCTCATCAGTGCAGTGGAGGAGGGATTTAGATCAGTGTCGTCACACTGAGTGGACACGAACATGACAGATTCTCTGCTTCTGTCCTCGTCTCTCCGTCTCCGATCAAACTGCACATTTACTGCCACCGCTGAACACTGAACAGATATTAGAGGTAAAGAAAAACCAGGGAACACTTCATACATTTCACTTCATTTTAATTTAAATTTACTCAGCATTTTTTCACATTTTTCACCACAGAAAATGTCTGCACGAGGCTCTGTACACTACACCACTTTAGATTCAAGACTTACGTCCGATAATCCACAACGTTCAATACTTAATTCATGCATGTCGTAACTCGGAATTAATCTCATTTTATACGTGTCCAGCACAACGATGGACACGACCGGCCTTCTGAGGTCCAAACCAACACTGTGAACAATCCTGTCGCTGAGGAAAAAAAATGCAACAAAATTCAGAGTTAAAATTGTTTAAAATGTAATATGGCAGAAAAATGAGGCGATACAGGAAGAGTTCCTCAGAGAAGAGACCCACGTCTGCTCGTGGAATAAACAGTGTAACGTGTGGGTCAGGTGTTTCTCTGCAGGACTCTCGAAAGGCATTCTGGGAAATAACACGAATAACACACCTGTGAATAAAAATACAAGTGAGAAGGAAAAAAAAAAAACCTCCTGTAACAGAATGATCGTCACGGATCAATGAGATCTAACAGGGAGATATAAAAGTGTGGATGTGTCGTTTTTCTGTACAAACTGTTGGTCAGTAAAACTGTCGGCCCAGTCGTCACTGACATAAACATCTGTACATTCATTGTTTTAATCTGTTTAATCACTCCAAATTTAACCCTGAATCTTCTGTAACTTTTCTTTAAATATGAAAACAAACTACGTTAAATTCAAAAGTTCTTCTCTCAAAGTTTTTCATCCTATCTACATATTCTGATGAAGATATCAGTGTCGGAAACAGCACACAGTCAATATAATGAAGAAGATTCATCAAGTCCCAGGATCGGCACAAACTTCTTGCTAAAGTCAGAACAGACGCGCCTCAGATAACGCAGATTAATTATTTTCCATTTGGCTCATGTCAGAAGAACATCCGAGCTCAGTCCTGAGGCCTCCTGGTTCAGAGAGTCTCACCACGGGACATTTTCCTTTCACAGATGTTCCTCCTCCTTCAGTGTGTTTTCACTACATTTGACACAACCTGGCACATAAAGTGTTTTCTTTACATTGTAGACCTCCTGCAAAACAAAGGTACATGAGATGTTTCAGGTTTCTGCAGGTTTTCAGGGTTATTCCAGATGTTTTCAGGGCTCCTGCTGCACTTTTCTTCCCTCACAGTCCACCGTCACCTTACTTCTTTGTATCTCCGTCTCTCCTCTCTGTCATTCTGCTTGTACTTGCCATGAAAGTCCGTTCGGGGGACAGTTTTAAGCAGATCACACCAAAGTATTCATCTTTTAAACCTCCCCTCTTTTCTCCAAAGTGGTTCCCTCTGTCATTAACCGGTTTCATCCTCCTTCCAGCTCACATGAATCTGAAGCATTCATCATTTTGTTCTGTCAGTTTGTATCATCACTGTCGTCCCTCTTTTCTCTTCCTCCTCCTCCTCGGATCACACGGTGGTCACAGATAGCAGAGGGTTGTAGATCTTCTTCCCGTCCGGCGACCTGGAGCCGTGAGCCAGCAGCTCCTGGATGGTGATCCAGTTGTCGAGGATGCGGCGATTCCTCTTCTTCATGCTCTTCTTCTGGCTCAGTAACAGGATGTTGTTGCTGGGGGAGTCCTGTCGGGGGGGAAGCTGGCCGTTCTGGGATGATCGCAGGTTTTCAGCCCCTGTTGATGCTGAGGAGTCCCTGGAAATAATAAAAAACAATACTGATTCAGACCTGCTGAAGCTTTTACACATTTCAGTGTGCAGCCCTGGACGTTTTGAAAGATGACGTGTTGTGAGCATCTTGTTTTATATATTTTTTAAAAGATTACATGAGTGGGAGAAGATAAAAACTTACCTGAATATTAACTCAGTGACTTTCAGAGCTCCTGGGCTCTGTGTTCAACATAACTACAAATTAATGGCAAATATTTTCCTTAAATCTGCTTTGAGTTTAATTTTTTCTCTCAACTGAGAGAAACTGCTGAAAATCTACTTGATGTCAAGTATTTTTGACTGATTCCTTCAGAGACATAAGATCTGTATAGTGTGCTGTCTCGTTACCTTTTGCATTAAAAATTAATATCATATATCTAAAACAAATATTATCTCCCAGTAGATTGTAAATCCTACTGCTAAAATACTTGTGTGTTCGTTGGTTGGCTCTTCAGCAGAACAACACAAAACTACAAATTCTTTTTCCTGAAAAACTTGAATGAAAGTGTGTTTATCTCACAGCGACATCAAAACTGATGAGGGCAGAAGCACACGAACAAGCCAGGATGTGAAACCATTAAAACATAATCAGGCGGCTTCAATCCATTTTCAGCTGTGTGACAAGAAGAGGAGAACAATCTATGAACTTGGTGCAACAGCTCATCTCGGGGTTTATAGCAGGTTTGACAGCCAGTAATTTCTGTTCAGATGATCTAAGAGGCCAATAAAGTAGAAGGAGGTGAACAATATATCATCTGACCACGCAAGGCTCGAAAAGTCAGCGTCGATGTTTTGAAAATGGATGAGTGAGAAGCCGAGCAGCTTCAACAAAATACTTTCTGTTAAGATGAAGGTTTATTTGCAGATTTTTTTTTTTATCATCCTGCTAAACCAACTTCACAGCTCTGTGCAGCATCAGGCGGACATTTATTTCCACCAGACTCTTTTTGTTCAAAGTTACATAATCGTTGCTTGATAACGGAGCTGTGAGCGACGAGTCCTGCCTGAGGGAAACTGAGTCCACCAGTGATCTCAAACCTTTCTATAAAAATGTTGCTTGTGTTTTCTGACACGATAGCTTGTGAGATGTTTGCAGCTCCAGTGATCTCCACTCTGCATGCTTTGAATTTCACCCTGCAGCCTCAGATAAAAAGTGACTTCAGTTCAGAATCAACATGTTCCTGAGTGAAGTGCAGAGTTCCTCCTGCCGTCACAGGTGAGATGAATGATGCTGATCAGCACCTGTCATGGTTCACTGTGTTCAGGCTGCACACTGAGTCAGTCTTTGCTCAACAACCAGCAACTGACACGAGATGATTCGCTGTTTGTTTCAGAATTGAATTAAATCTGACTGATGGATTATTGGTTTGGAGTCACGAGGAGTCTGACTTTGGGATGTTTTATGGATTTTAACACGCTGCGTGGCTTCTCATCAGCAGAGGAAGGTAAGAGGATTTTGTTCTTGACATTAATGCCCCGTTTACACCACGAGAATACGCAGATATTTCCCTGCGGTTTGGCCTCTCATTTACATGAAAACCCTGTTTTTATCACAGAAAATGATTCTTTCTAAAAACTCTGGCCAAAGTGGAGATTTCTGAGATGTGCTGCCGTGTCCGCTGGGAGAAAAACAGGTTATAGGTTCTCAAACGTCACATTGTGCACCAGAAAATGCTTATTGTCATGTGTCTGTCTGTCCACACGAACGAACCTCGCACCATATTTGTTGTTTTGAGTGGAACAGGAAGTCGCTTGTGTTATTCGTTGTTTTGATTCTGAGGATTCTGATTGGCTGGCATGACTTTATCCTTCTCCCTCACTGCTGCCCAGAGGTTGGCATAGTTATAATGGTGCTCGACGGCGTATTTATGTGGGTTGATGTAAATGACGACTTTTTTGAAAATGTTGTTGTGTGCATGATGTTATTATTGAAAATGGAGGGGGGGGAATATTTGTTTCTGTAAATACCCGACTGTGTAAATACATCCTAACTTTCAGATGTCACCTCTGAGCTCCTGGTGACGAACCACAAACAGAACATTTAAATCAAGAGATCATTTAAAAGCAATAGAACCTGCTCTCTACCCACAGCCCTCTGTGTAAATCAAGGGTACCTTAAACTACATGTGAAATATTTAATGACTCAATAAGAAAGTTATATGTTCTCTCAGTGATGTAACTCCATCATCCGTTCTGCGATGGTTTCTTTCTAGAATGTGAACAGAACTGGACTCTACCTGTCTCCTCTGAGGTAGTCGAGCCGGCTCTGCATCATGAACTCTCTCCTCCGTCGGTACTCTCTGGCTCTCAGCAGCTGCTGCTTCCTCTCCTCTTTGCTCCAGTATCGGCCCTGTTAAATTCATTTAGTTACAAGTGAAGTTAAGTAAATAATAGTCATGATAAATGTAAATATAAGGAAGTCAGATTGGCAGCATGATGGCTCAGTGGTTTGTGCTGTCTCAGCAGAAGTGACGTTCACTGGTTGTTCACTGCTTAAATTAAATATAGAGTAATTAAATTCTAAATATTGTAAAGTCAGAGGGTGAATATTTCAGATTTGTTCTCTCTGAGTGACTCACACAGTGTTTGAAGGTCCTGCAGACGGAACACTACATGAAAAAATAAAGTTTTTTTGCACGTACTTGAATGAGTATATAGTACAGAAGCAATTAGATTCTGTCCATGACACAAGCTGCTGACTGTGTCACGTTCTCAGACCAGCCTAAATCGGTTTAGTCTCGTCCTATCAGAACCTTCATCTCACCTGTTTCATCTCACTGGCAGCGTCGTCGTCAGTCGTCATGCCGCTGCGCTCCTCTCTGATCTTCATGGCTCTGGCCTTCAGGAGACGATCTCTGACCGGCCGCTTGGCCACGTAGCGAGTGCCATCGCTCCGGATCTTTACCTGCACACAGAGAGCACCAATCAGCTGCATGTTGTTCAAAGATGTGAGCGTCTGATGCTGGATGGAGGAAATTAGATTCCATACATCCATGAGTGAGTCTCATGTTGTCGGGGTCCTTTTTAAAAACACTGTACTACATCATCACAACATTTACCTTCCACTCCATGCGTTGCGGTGAGGCAGTTGGCGATGAGTGTGTCATCCCGAGCGGTAAGGCCAGTCCTAACCGCGAGGCCCGTGTATGGTGGTCCTCCAGACCACAGGGGGCGCTATTCACGCTCCTGGGGCTGGCAGGGCCGCTGCTGCCCGTGCACATCCCTCTCTCCTCGCCCTCGGCCCTCGCTCTGTCTCTCACTCGGTCCAGCGGGTCCACCAGGCCCTCGGAGGGCAGGGTCATACAGCTCTGGTAGCGCTCCAGTGGCTTGTGGTGGCTGTGGTGTCTTCTGGTGAAATAAGGACTGGACTCTGCACTTCCACCTCCAGGCCTGTCGGGGGCGCCAGCTGCAGTGGTAATGAACGAATGAGGAGTAATCAATGTACAAAAACAGCTGCAGAGTTAGCATTTGAAGTGCTTTGACTGGAGAAGCACATGTTGCGTACCTCTGGAGCCCCGCCCTCCATCAGCCACACCCCTTCTCGAAGATGATCCCGCCTCTCTGGTCAGAGACCTAAAAGCATTATGTCCAAAAATCATTTCACACAAAAACAGACACACAATTTTCAACTAGTTTCAACCAACATGAGGTGTAAAAACACAGAAGGAGACCTGAACTTGGAGGGCGTGGAGGGGGTGGAGCTCGAGCCGTTTGCCATGTAACCATTGGCTGCTTCGTACTTCCTGTAAGTGCTGGGGGAGAACGAGCAGCTGAGGTTGGAGTGGCGTCTCTCTCTGTCGCGTTCCCGCCTGTGACGTCGCGGCGTGAGGGGGGAGTTCAGAGGCGGGAGGCGAGCGAGAGGGAGGAGGGGAGGTGGTGACATCAGTCGTCTCCCTCCTTCGTCTTCATCTTCCTGGAGAGGCGGGATCTGCTCTGTGCTGACCAATGGCGTACTCCGGCAGCTCTCTCCGCCGGTGTTGTAGGCGCTGGTGCTGTCTTTGTCGTCGGATCGCTCTCGCTCCGGGAGCTCGTTGATGGCCGAGAGCTCGTGGTGATGAGGGTCGTTATCATCGTCATCGTTACATCCATCCAGACCTACAAGGGACGAACCTTTGTTAATTATTGTACGAACACCTGAAAAGTCATTTAAATCCACACAGATTATGTAACACACACATGGAGACAATTCACACTCTTATTTGTAAAGTATCCACAGGTTTTCTTTTTTTAAAATAGTTTTTTTTTTTTTTTATCAGACAGCCTGGAGCTGTGACTGGGTTCTCTGGTTGCCTAGCAACCTCACAGTGACAAGACACCACAACTTATCTGAAGCCATAAACTGAAATAAGGTGGATTTTCTCACTTATAAAAAAACCCATCAGGACGGGATGACAGGTGTGTTCTCCACACATTCCCATGCCAGCTGTTGTCATGGTTACCTGCTTCAGGAGGGCCCGGTCGCCCGGCGCCGGCTGCCACCGTCTCCTCCTCCATCATCCAGGCTTTCAGACATCTCTCTCTGAGCTGCTGCATCTTCTGCGCTCGCAGGATGTTGCGGCACTTGAACTCCAGGTGGCGTAACTCCTCCTCGATCAGCGCCATCTCGTGCTCGCTCAAAGTCGCGTTGCAGTTAACGTCCACCACCAAAGAAGAAGGAAGAGCTTCCTGCCCCGATTCTTTCGTCTCTTCCTGCTCTTTGACTTCTGCTTCGACGTCATCGCGCTCGTTTTTCTTTGCTTCTCTCTGCTGTTTTTCGTTGTGTCTCTCGTACTGGCACTTGATCTCCAGCAGCTCTTGGTACCTCTGGCACTCCTCCTCCGTCAGCCCCGGCATCATCATCGTCAGAGGGGGCTGATGGTGGTGGTGGTGGTAGTGCTGCAGGTCAGAGGGCAGAAACCAGCATCAGGTCATGGAAGATTTTCACTGCTTAGACATTTTTTCGATTTCATATAACAGCCACCAAACTCCCAATATTATGTTTGTGTGGCCTCTGTCAGTAAAATCAGCTTCTTCTGAGTGAACGTTCATGAGTTAATAGTGAAAACATAAAAGCAGCAATCACATAAGTTAACAATGACCATGCATTAGCATTTAGCTCAGCGTGGCTAGCATGCCAGGGATAAAGTCCAAATCTCTTTAAAAGTGTCTAAACATCAACCAAACTGGATGTTGGATGAAAGAGGAGGAGAAGGATCTTCACTCCGTCAGTCAGTATGTGTCTTATCTGTTTTTATCTAGCGGCTCCAAACACAGCAGAAGCTCCGGACGCAGCTCTTGTTGCTATGAGACGACTGAAGTGCAGCGCTGGAGATGACGCTCACAGGTTTCTTCTCAGTGCTGAAGCAGCTCTGTTGTCATTCAGGTGTTTAAAAGTGTCGAGTCAGCTGCTGCTCCATGCTGGTTTTTCCAGCAGGGCATCTCTCAAAACGTTCTGGCTTCCTTTTCAAAGTATTCCAAACATCATATATACCTTACAAACATTTAGATTCATTTTCCAGTAAAGTATAATGAATTCTTAAAATAGCTGCTTGTTCATCAAACAGCAGCGGATGAATCCACATGTGGAGGTCTTTTTTTATAGGATTGGATGAATATTACCAGACGTTTCCTTCAACAAGATCTCGGTGTAATGTACCTTGTGGTGGTGATGGTGGTGGGGGCTGTATGCTGCTCCTCCTGTTCCTCCTCCAGCTGCCCAGTCCAGACCAGGGAGGGAGTCTGAGCTGAGCTGGAGGTCCCGCAGGTGGAGGAAAGGAGGGGTGGTGTCTCCTCGGCCGTGCCCAGGACTGGGGCCGAGGCCGGGGCTGGGTCTAGGACTGGGCCTGGGTACCGGAGACAAGAGGTGGTTAGCATGAAAGTATTAGTTGCTGGCTGAATTCAGTTTAAACACGTCAGGATGTTCCACTTCTGAGAAATGGAACAAATCCATAATACTGAAGAACTGATGCTGGTAGATTCAGTATCTGCCTTCAGTACCGACCCTGAACCGACCCCTGTCCTACCTGGGGCTGGGTCCTGGTCTGAACTTCCTGGTGCTGCCCGGTGTGTTGGTGGTGTTGGTGTTACAGGCACTCGTCTGATCACCCAGCAGGTCGTGTTCGGACCACTCCTCGTAGCGGGTGCTGTCGTCGGTCCGGCCCACTCCGCTGTCCAGCTCCTGGCTGTTGGACAGCAGAGGAGCCAGGCTCAGCAGAGGAGGAGGAGGCACAGGCGGGTCTCTGTCCTCCTTCTCTCCTCTCTCTCCTTCCTCTCCATCCTCATCCTCTTCCTCCTCCACGTCCACGTCCACGTCACCAACTGCACCCTCTCGACCTGCTACTTCTCCCGGGCAGGCCAGACCACCACCACCTCCTGCTCCTGCTCCTCCTCCTCCTCCTGCACCCCGGCACAGGCGATAATAGCCAGAGAGGTGAGAAGAAGTGAGGGAGCAGGAGGAGGCTCTGGGGTTTGGATGGAAGCCTCCTTCTTCCAGAGTCAGCTCCATCACCTCCTCTGGATCGACGGGGTTTTCATTCTGGGAGGAGGCAGAGAAATGAATGTGTGAAAACTTTGGATCTTTGACTGCGACTGTCTGGACCAGGTTGTCTTCCTTCATACCAGTGGAAGCTGGTCAGATACATGGAAAATATTATTTATGCTTTCATGTTTTTGGGCCTCTTGCACATGCTCAGTAGAGTCTCTGGCTAGAATTTGTTCATTGTTATCTTGCAGTTGTTGTATGTGAAGGAAACTCCTCGAGGAATTTAATCTGTGGCCACGGTGCCGATAATACGAACAGCCCGGTGTAGTGTGAGGTGGAAACATGTTCTGTGTGATGGACCACAGCCTGCTGCTGCTGCCGAATGTCTAATTCACATAGAAGAACATTATCATAAATAATCTAAACAACAAAACAAGTTTTCAGTGCTCCCTGCTGACAAGCTAGCATGTTAGCATCGAGGTTTCTGGCTGCACTCTGTCTGCCAATCTTGTGCAACTAGCTCGCTAATCACTTTAGCAACATGTCCGCCGTTCTAAGAGATTTTAATTAAAATAACAAAGTGCATCAGTGGTTTAAGCAGTTTTTTTTTATAGTCACTGGTTCTGGTGATGTCATGCAAAAACTGTTACCTGGACTGAAATATTTAATTTGTTTCTGAGCTTTTGAAATAACGTACCAACCTCCCCTCGTGTATCTGAGCTGAGCTCGCTGATTATTTCTTGGAATGCAGAAATAAAAACAGGCAGAAGACACAGAGAGACAGAAGCTGAGGCTCAGCTGCAGCTTCCTGCAGTGAAGGCTTAAATAAATCTCCAAATTACTGTCAATAAATTAATCATACATCAACAGTGTTGTAGTCATCTACTTAGTTCTGCTCAGTTTTAATAGGATTGTTATGGATGAGCAGCTTTCAGTGTGTGTGTGTGTGTGTGTGTGTGTGTGTGTGTGCAGATCTTGTATCTCCACTTGTGTGATTAAGGTGTGTGTCTGTGTGTGTGTGTTTGTGACCTTGAAGGAAGAAACTAGGTCACTTGGGATAAATATCCTCTCCTCCGTCTCCTCTCTCCATCCGTCATCCCCTCATCCTGGCATCATTTCATCCATCTCTGATACGTTTACCTCCCCCACCATCAGCTGACTTCACAGCACCACGTTGTAAAATACATACATACACGTTTTTATGCTACTATAAAAATATTTCACCGTCTTCTTAAAATCACAAGATAATATTTGAATGTTTTATTGTGTATCAACGTCTTTTATTATCCAGAAATCTTCAACAAAATCATGTTGAGTTTCTTCCAGAGCTCCAAACTGCATCTACCAGCCTGCAGGAGAAGGAGATGGATGCTGAGTAAAGATTTTGTTTTTAAAAATCCTTCGTTTCACTGTCAGAATCTTTAACTGTCAGGACGTGATTGTCCTCAGACTTAAAGTCCAGATAACACATCAGATGTCTGCATGTACAGAGAGGCTGATGATGTGTCCTGGATGTTGCACCGGAGGGATCGTCATTAAAAACCAAACGCTTCATCAGAAAATCTCCTGACAGTCTGGACGGTAGCACACACACAGACGTCTGGACGTACGTAACAGTTTACTGCTTTTCCAGGAATAATAACCACGATGCAATTTAAAAACACATTTATAGAAGGTTGTTCTGGGTGTTTCCTCTCTCTGTCGTCGCTGCTCCCTCTAATTTGTTTTTTGCTTCGTCAATAAAACATCCATCATCTCCTGATCGCTCGTAACACAGAGATCTGACGGGCCGACGCGTCACAGTCGTCTAAATACTGACGGCCGACTGCCTGACTGAGTGACAGCTCATTTTATTTAGTTCAGATGTGACTGTATACACACACACACACACACACACACACACACACAGTGCAGATTCAACACTGAATATGTATGTGCGTGTGTGTTTCTCATTGACGTGTATGAATGCACCGTCCTGCAGTTCCTCCTCTGTCAGCACATGTGAACACACTCTGGGACCTGCTGTCATGCTAGAAACATTTATCACGGTGTGTGTGTGTGTGTGTGTGTGTGTGTGTGTGTGTGTGTAATAACACACAGTATGCAGACACACAACCTCCTGAATTTCCATCCTGCCTCTCCGATCAGGATTTCATGCTTGCAGACGTCGGTGCCTGACATGTGAAGCTGCTGCGCATCAGACTGTTTTTAGAATATTCTGCAGTTTGAGGTTTATAATGTTACAGCAGGATGTTTTTACAATATGTGTGAGATTATTTAAAATATATCTTTATTTACTTTGTTTAGTACAGTATGTTTGGTGATCTGTGTTTATGGTTCACGGCAGGACGATTTTTTATTTTCTTTATTTTTTTTAAGTGCAGTTCAGGTGACGAATGTGAACATACATTTATATACACAATATATAATATATTATTATATAATTATAATATATATAATATCTGTAGGGTGTGAAACTGTACAGAGTAAAAGAGGGCATGTTATATTATATTATATTATATTATATTATATTATATTATATTATATTATATCACATTATATTATATTATATTATATCATATCATATTATAGCGGGTAAATTAAATAAATACATAAAGGGAAAAAAGAGAAAATATATAATTACTATAATTTCAACAATTAATAATAAAATAATTATATATAATAGTATTATTATTAGTAGTATTGGTGGTTAATATGACCACTCTTACAATAATTATTATCATATAGAATATTGATCTATTTCTTTAGTCACTTATTCTATATTCTTCCCTTTCCTGCTTTGGTTGGCAGGTTGATGTTGCCGTCGTGTTTCAGCTTCTATGTTTTTTCTCAAAGTCACAAAATTGACTCTGTTGCTAACAGAAAAGGAAGTCGACGCTTCTGGGAGATTATTTTTGAGTTGTAAGAGTATTTTGGTGAATCACTGGCACTGCTACACACCTCCACATTATTCACTTGTTCAGGTAAACGAATGTCTGCGTCGTGTCTTTAATTTAAAACAGATGAGTCAAAGTAACAGCAACATGTTGGTTCGTTCACCAGATAATTAATTGTTTTAGATTTTATTTGAGAGTTTTTTACCTGAAGACAATTTTCCCGTAACCATGATTGTAATTTTAGAAATATCACGACTTCCAAGACCACGACAACAACAGTGTATTCATGACAGCGTCTCTTCTCTCTCTACACATTATTGTAAACGAGACCTCAGAGTCAGAGTTTCCTCAGACGACCAATCAGTGACTTGGACTGGAAATGTATAAATTCTGTGCATTGCGCCTCAGACTGTTCTTCCCTTTTTGTGCCTCCAGTACAAATGAATGCTCATCTTTTCTCATCTTGACTGCATATGAAATATTCTCACTTCTGTATTCTTGCTGGTTAGTTTTGCTTCACGATCGACATCGTAGCAGACAGAGGGCGGAAGATTAGATCTCCCCCGAACAAATCGAGTCAGGGTTCAGTTCTGACGATCGGCATTTAGAGAAATATCACGAGGTCACTGAAGTCAATATGCAGAGAGAGAATGTGCTCAGGAAAAAAGTTGTGTTTTAAAACTGTGAGAGTCGGGAGATCAAACTGTAGGAGAAAGTTAAGTTTGGTCTCGAAGTGCTGGAGGGATATGTTGTGTACGAGAGTCACAGATGGATAAAACGACCAACAACAGGCAGAAGAACCTATTTAGTTTTCTGCAGTCTGATTATCAGCAGCGTTGATGTAGAGCGACGGTTTAACTGTGTGGTGTGACGTGATGTCACCTCTATATCGGGCCGGGCCAGCAGCAGGGAGAAGTTGATGCTGTCCTCTCGGGTCAGGATGGCCACCGCCTCCTCTCTGTTCTGAATGTCCACACCGTTGATCTGGAAGAGATGACGGGAGGTGAAGAGATCAGTGACTGCAGATTAATCCAGACGGAACCAGAACCGGAGACCAATCACTGACGATTGGTCTCGTTAGTTAAGAGCATTTAAATCTCTGACAAAACAAAACATTTAAAGACATCGACTTCAATTCTTGGAAGTACGTTTCTTGTCTTAATTATTAACTTGACAAACAGTTAGTCTAAACTTTCTGTCTGGAGTCGAAGGGTTTACATCAAGTTTGTGAAGTTACGCTCCATGTTTCAAGTTAACGTTCCTAAATGACATAACTCAGGTTTTTTTAACCTGAAGTATCTTTGCCAGAAGAGTGAGGAAGAAAAACAGAAGCACACAGAAGTCTCTTCATGTGAAGTTTCACCTGGATGAAGAACGTCTGTTTTCTGTTGAAATACCAAAGTAGAAAATATCTACACAGCGTCAAAAACATAATTATGTCACAGACATGTTCCCAAAACTTTCAAGGAGACAGTCCAGAAGGCCTTTATCTCTCCGGTGACAACCGGCGCTGACATCACTTATCCACTGTCTGGTAACCATGGCGATGCCAGGTGCTGCCGATGCACTTCATCTCCGACGCCGTTTTCTCGAGGCCGGCGGCGGCGGCGGCGGGGTCAGAGGATAACGAGCGCAGAAATGTCAGGGAGATAAATGTATCCGCTGGTGTGGGCGTCAAGTCACAGCGGAATCAGAAACAAGTTTGAGCAGAATAAAAAAGTTAAACTGCTGATTATCTCTGACTGCTCTTAAAAACCTGTAACGTTTAAGTGTTTGTTCTAATACAAAGGTTATCATTCATAATGACGTTCATAAGATCTGTTGTGTTGCCTCAGATGGTTAATATCAAATTAAATAAGTAAATTAATCTACACTAATAATGATGTTGTACAACTTGCAGATAAACAATACTGCTTTTAATGATAATGAGTTATATAATCAACACATATGAACGTCTCACTGTTCCGTATAAAGTGTACAAACACAAAATGTTGATGAGAAGTCAGAAACACGAGTCCTCGTACACAACTACAGACGTTACCGTGTTACGTGAGATCACGAGATCCAAATTTGCAAACTGGGGAAACAATAAGCGGTTTGTTCTGCTCTGAACAGAGGATGAAACCCTCCGTGTATCATGATGGCAGACGACTGTTTCCAGCTGACGAGCGCCTGCTGGGATCCATAAACACACACTGCTGCCATCGTTTGTGATGAAGGATCTCTGCAGCAGCATCCTCTCTCTCTCTCTCTCTCTCTCTCTCTCTGTCTCTCTGTCTCTCTCTCTCTCTCTCTCTCTCTCTCTCTGTCTCTGTCTCTCTCTCTCTCTCTCTCTCTCTCTCTCTCTCTCTCT
>JARJLU010019864.1:21229-37050 GCA_030272975.1 Sparidentex hasta
GTTCTAATACAAAGGTTATCATTCATAATGACGTTCATAAGATCTGTTGTGTTGCCTCAGATGGTTAATATCAAATTAAATAAGTAAATTAATCTACACTAATAATGATGTTGGACAACTTGCAGATAAACAATACTGCTTTTAATGATAATGAGTTATATAATCAACACATATGAACGTCTCACTGTTCCGTATAAAGTGTACAAACACAAAATGTTGATGAGAAGTCAGAAACACGAGTCCTCGTACACAACTACAGACGTTACCGTGTTACGTGAGATCACGAGATCCAAATTTGCAAACTGGGGAAACAATGAGCGGTTTGTTCTGCTCTGAACAGAGGATGAAACCCTCCGTGTATCATGATGGCAGACGACTGTTTCCAGCTGACGAGCGCCTGCATGGATCCATAAACACACACTGCTGCCATCGTTTGTGATGAAGGATCTCTGCAGCAGCATCCTCTCTCTCTCTCTCTCTCTCTCTCTCTCTCTCTCTCTCTCTCTCTCTCTCTCTCTCATGGTAAATAAATAAAGTATAAAAAGTTTCACGAGGCCGGTTCACTGCTGCGTAACTTTAATTAATCTCGATGTGAATATGAAGTGATGGGTTCTGCCGCCGGTTCGATGGCGGCTTCAGACAGCTGAACTGTGTGGTGGTAACTCAGGGTGACAGCGTTGTCTCCCCCTCCATCTCTCTCCCTGCCTCCGTCTATTTTTAGGACGGCAGTTACTGGGCTGCTCACCGCTCTCTCTGATTGGACGAGCCCGTCCCCCGGGGTCGCAGGTATACATTTACATAGTTTGATTTGGATCTATTATTAACACTGATAGAGCCAGTTAATGTGGCAGAGGACACGTTTGTGTTTTTCGACCTGCAGGAGTCGAGCTCACCTCACCCTGAAGGTCGACGCTCAGCAGGTCTTTAAAATGAAAAAGGTTTGATCCCTCGTCAGCGTGAGTGATCAGTGATCCTCCGCTGCGGCTAGTTACCGTTAGCTTATTAGCTCATAGCTCAGCTGCTCGTCTTGGTTCAGTAAAAGAAAGAAACTTGAATTCAGACGTCGTACGTTTGAAAACTTTAGTCAGATTTCTTACATTCGGCGTCCCATGAAAGACATGTTTGACATCAGCTCTGTTGGTGATGTTAGTTAACTTTTATAATGTTTAAGTTGCAATAAAATAGTTTTTTTAACAGTCAAAAGAAAGTCATTAAAAGTCAAAAGATCTCAGCGAGAGTAAACATTCGTCTCCAGTAAAGAAACCTGATCACCAGAAGCTACTGTAGAAACTTTACGTTCTTCAAGTTGAATTGTTATTTGTGACGATGCTGCGCTGAACATCTGTTCAGGTTTACGCACAAAAACTCACCTGGGTTTGGAAAACGATCAGTTTTGTTAAAAATACCTGAATCTGTCGCCACATCCGCGTCTTGTTAAAACTATCCGGTCGTTTGACGCTTACAAATATTGAAACACTGTTTCAAATCGTGGTCTTACTTCACTTCACAACATGTCGGTCTGCTCATGTACAGGTAACATGAACATGATATGACACATATTGTCAGATTGTTGACTTATACAAATTGAATCAGTAGTTTACAGAAATGAAGCCGTTTTGTTGTGGTGCCGAGGCTGAATATCTGCAGAAGAACCGGATCAGAGAGCGTCAGTGTTGGTGTACCTGTAGGATCCGGTCGCCTTCTCTGATACGTCCGTTCTTGGCTGCGATGCTGTTCGGATTAACCTGAAGTGACGGATGGAGGAAGAGAGAAGTAAACAAAGCACTGAAGGAATCAATAAATCACCTCATGAATTAAAGAAACCGATAAATGAATAACGACCGCGTGAATACATGAGCGAGAGCGTCGGTGTGAGCCGGCTGAATGATTCAAAGGTGAGATAAAGGATGGAGTGATTAGTGGACGGATGCAATAAATAAGTAAACAGAGGAGAAACTGAATGTATGAAGTCAAAAGAAGAGAAAGACGAGTGATTAATTGATGGAGTGGAGAGATAAATGTTGGAGGTTTGATGGATGAGAGGACAAACTGAGCAGAAAGAAGAGAAGATGTTTTCCTTCTTCACCTCTCCGACATAAATCCCGAGATCCTCCTCATCGTCCGTCCTGTAGCAGACGGTCAGCCCGAGCTTCTCCTGCTGACTGGACTTGTACAGCTCCACCTCCTGCAGGAACAGAGGAGGGGAGAGTGGTCGATGGTCTGAGCTGGTTCATGAAGGACGAGCGCTGGTGTTTATCTGATCTTCAGACCAGAGAGGCTGGAACAGTGAAGTTCACCTCAGGAAACAAGCGATGCTAGAAGCTTAACGACAGCCGGCTGGTGGTTTGTTCAGCCAGGTTTCAGCTGGTCTTGTGTGATTGAGGTACATGAGTTACTGGAAGATTGGATCTCTTCAGATTGTGTCATATTATCTGACCGGGATATGAAGAGAACGGCTGAATCTCTCATTTTAAATCTAATCTGAAACATCCAAGAAAACCCCAACATGCATCTCTGCAAACCACGTGAGAACTTTCACTCTGATTATTGTTCTGATGTTTCTGGGTCATGAAAGACAAAGTGAGGTTCTGTTTCTGTAAGAGAAACTCAGCGAGAAGCCAGAACATGAGTCCACCAGGGCCAAACCACTTCAGGGCTGGTTCTGTGATGTTTTTGTTCACAGCTGCCACAGAGGAACGATTGAACCAGAGTTAAATCACTAACGAGATCAGCTGGGACTCAGAAAGGTCGCAGCAACCATCAGAGACCAGCGGAGACTATGAAAGTCGAGTCTTGACCGTCATCGCAGCGACGACCTGGTTTATCTGGAGGGCGTCAGAGGAAATCAGACTGAGGTGATGCAGGGAGGAAACGGAGGATGTCGTCCGAGGAACAAAGGAAAGAAGGACATTAAGAAGTGATTTAAGATATAATGATGGTAACGACTAGAAAATGTCTCTTTGGGAGAAGAAGCAGAAACGTTTCCACTGTGATGACTTCTTTAATGACTCAGTCTGAGGAAACAGCAGCAAATCAGCGGAGCAGAAACAGAGAAAAGTGCCGCTCAAGCTAAACACATCCGTCCATCAGACGACTGCAGATAAACTGAGAGCTGAAAGGTTAAAATCACTCTGACCGTCATTCCTCCAGCGAACACGACGGCTCGTAGGAGTCGATGTGTTTCAGTAACACGTCTGGAGGCTGTGAGTGATTCTGTGTTCCCTCCTCTGTCCTCCTCCTCCTCTGTCCTCCTCCTCCTCCTCCTCTGTCCTCCTCCTCCTCTGTCCTCCTCCTCCTCTGTCCTCCTCCTCCTCCTCCTCCTCCTCCTCCTCTTCCATCCACCAGGTCTCATTTCAGTCGTTCATCGTTCAGTTTATCTGTCGATGAACTTCCTCCCTGTCTGTCTTCATTCACTTTCACACTCACTTATGTGTCTTCTCCTACTTTTATTCATTTATTTTCTCATTTCTCGGCTGCGATCCCACGTTCTCTTCTCCTCTGACCTCCGACCGTCCCTCCCCTCCCGTCACTTTTCATCAGTCTGTTCCTCAGAGGCCATTTTGTCATATTTTGTAGGACCTTCAGATATACTGAATGACGTCTTCCCCAACATTATCAGAGTGAGAGCTCCTCTGAAAATGGCTCATCAATCGACTGTGTTTAATAGAAAAAAGGAGTCTTTCCTCTCTGCCTGCTCGTCCTCATTCATGGACTCTTCAGTTGGTCACAGATGTGCAGCTGCGGAGGTCAAGACTTCCTCTCAGCTCAGTAACAAAAGGTTAAATACCTGGAAACTGTTGACAGCCAGTTGTCTGCCAGCAGCAGAGCTCTCACCTCGTACTCCAGGTCATCCTGTCTGTCCACCTCATGGTTGGAGACGTCGAAGTAGTCATCGGGGTCGTTGTACTCGAACACGCAGCTGGAGGGAGACGGGAGGCAGAATCAATCCCCGTCATATCTGACATTATCGATTCCTGACAGCTGAAAAGACAACAGGTCAAGACTTACAACTCATTGATCCCATACGGTCCCGCAAGGTGGGGGAGAGGTGGAGAGGGTGGAGGTGGTGGAGGGGAGGAGCCGCCTCCCCCCCGGCCGTGGTGATGGTGGTGATGGCCTCTGCTCTTCCCCACCGTCACGATGTTCTGGAAGCTGATGTCCGTCTGCGTGGCGTTGTCGACGCAGTCGGGGATCGCTACCATGGCGACGGAGTAGATGGAGCTGCTGCCGGTGCCGTTACCGCTGCACACCAACGTACCTGAGAGGTGGAGGAGGGTCAGGTGAACCGAACACACTGTGACTGTAAAGACACTAAATCAAGTTCAAATCTGTGCGTGAGTTCAGTTATCTCAGTTTGAGTTTCTACACCAGCCGAGTCGTCAGGATAAAGTGTTGGCAGCGAACGTTTGTACGTTTCTAAAACGGTTCATATCACGTTAACGTTACACATGATCTGACTCTCATGTCTGGAGGTGGAGGTGACGATGGTGGAGGTACAGCTGAGTGCGTGACAGTGACCACAGCTGTAGACCTCGTTTCAGTATTTGTAAGCGTCACATCAGAACTGGGGCGATAAAAATCAGAAATCAAAAGTTGGGATATCTCCAGATGAGTTTGCAGCAACTAAACATGATGTTTTCTGAACGCTAACCAAGTGGTTTTTTTTTTTGTGCTTAAACCAAAACCACAATGTAAGCACAAGACCGTCACAAGAGGAAACTGAAGACCGACTCTAAAGACACATGAAGTTACGACATAAAGAAATGAGAAGTCTATCAGCAGTTACATCACCAACATTTACTCAGGCGGTGGAGTTCAATCAAACACGTTTTTTGAGTAAACGAAGGATAAAAACATCTGAAGTCGGAGAGGAAACAGATGACGTCTGACTGAAATTGAATCTGATGCGCAGAACTGATAAAACGCTGCAGTTACATCAGAAAGGATGGTAAAAGTCAAGTGATAACACCCAAATATTTGATGTTTATGAGCGGAGAGAGATGAGAGGAAGTGTCAGGCGAGATGACGAGGAGGGAAAAGATAAAAGCGGTGAGGAATGAGACGAGGCGGAAGACGCAACAGATGCTGAAACTCGACGGGACGACGAGAGATCAGATGAGACGTAATGAGGCAAGAACGTGGGAAAGAGGATAAAGCGAGTCGGGTTAGAAGTAACGAAGCGAGATGATGTTAAACATGAGGAAGACGAGGAGGAAGATCTGTGTGTGTGACGGCGGCTCGACGCTTCAAAGGGAGGAACACCTGTGTGAAATGAAAAGAGGTAAAAACTCTGATTGATGATAAAACGTGCGCTGACGCTCGCGGCTCATGTTGGATTACCTTTCCTCCTGTGACTCTTACGGATCGACCCAGATTGCTGCAAAGACTCCTGGGAGTTTTGTGGTCGGTCCAGTGGGAGCTGAGAGGCCCTCTGTCCTCGGACCTGACCAGAGGTGAGACGCACAGTATTTAATTAACAGAGAATAATTAATATACAGTAACTGCAGAATAAATACTGTTCATATGGAGCATTATAACGATATATTATATTTATATTGATTGTTTGCACGTAACCTGGAGGACAGTTAAGGTGGAACTTCTGTCTCCCAGCAACAACTATCCACCAGATCTCACGCGACTTTTACAGCTTTTTATTTTTGTATTGTTTCTTATATGAAGCTCCTCCAAGCAGCAGTGAAAACATGCAGGGCTTCTGTGTGTGCAGTTTATTAAAGAGGTGGAGCTTCGTAGCTCCTCCTGATCTCCCGTGGTGTTCACTGTCAGCACGTTTCACATCTGACAGAAACACAGTTAAAGATCCTCTCTGCTCGTGTCTGCAGGCATCAGCTGGACGGCTGATGTTAAGAACAAAATCCCAGATCTTCATATTAAACACGTCCGCAGCAGCATCAGACACGTGGAAATAATAAAAATCTATCCTGAAAGTGAAACAGACACCTGAAGGCTCGTGAACGACGAGATGACAAGAATAAAATGTTTGCTGAGTCTCGATTTAGACGAAGAAGTTCATCATTCAACAGAATGTCCAGCAGAATTTGAGACATTTTTATTTGACTTTTTTAAATAGAAGATTAAAGGCGACGCCAGAAAAACGAGAATGGAAAGCTCAACATGGAAGAAGGTTCATCGTCTGGGGAGCATGAATGAGTTTGTTTCAAGTTACATTTAGTTTCTTCTAATGATCTCTGAAGGTCACTAGAGTCAAATCAAACTGTGAATATTTACCGTGAAGTTCATGCAGATCTGAGCATCTGAAGAAACATCTGAAGAATAAAATTAATGATTCAAGAGTTCAGAAATCATCTGAGGAATATGATTAAAAATCCTGAAGGTGGAACAGAGAAAACACAGGATTCAAGGTCGCAGGCTGACTAATAATGAATCAAAGCAGCTGCATAATTCAGAGAGTCTGCGGTCTCCAGAGTTTGAGCTAATAAATCAACGTTAATCGGCCTGTTTTCATAATGCTTCGTGTCCCGTTCCAACACACTGGAGGTTTTTAATTATCTATTTATTTTCTGGAGAACTACGACATGTTGCAGAAATCTGGAAAATGGGTAAATACCAGTTAGCATCATGTGAACAATCATTATCCGCCCATATTTCACGGCTCTCTGCGGCTTTCCAAACATCAGGGTCTGCACCTGTTTCTCATTACCCACAATGCCCAGCGCCGGAGGCTCGCTTAATTACTTGGAACTCATTTCTGAAAACTGCTGCAGCTCATTCTGCTCCTGTTAGAGGACGGAGGCACACAACCATCCGGATGTTGCTCTTTTATATTAAAAAGACAATAAAGCGAGACTCAAACTGCCCAGATTAAAAGCTTAAATAGATTCAGGCGGCAGAACGAGATGTGTGATCTTTAGATTTCCACCTTCCCACTTTCATTTGTGACCCACAGGAACAGAATAAACCGAGCTGTTACCTCCAGAACCTGCTTAAAGTGAAACTCTCACCAACATGCAACCTCAGCTTTTTTTGTGAATGTATATGAGTCAAACCTTCGTGTAAAAGCATCATTACGATGAACGAGGAACTCTTAAGATTTACTGTATTTTCGTATTCGGGTCAAACTCATTTTCAGTGGGAGTGCTACAGGCACTTTTACGATGGCATCAAAATCTGTATTTTTAAAACAGTAAGAAGTCTGGACACAACATGAAACTTTGCTGGTAGCATCACCAGGGTCTCTACACATGAACACCAGCACTGACAACATTGTTTGTGAACACAGAAGAAAGTAAAAGAAAGTTTTTGAACAACTCATGTTAGCAGCAGCTTGTTCCGCTCGCCGCCGTCCTGCCAGTGGAGAAGAGTCGACCTCAGAATGAGACGTAACCTGGAGGACAGTTCAGGTGGAACGATCCTAAAGTTCCATATAAATACAGATAATTTGGTGTTTTGTCGTTAGTGAAAAACAATATTGACCTTGAAGTTGAAACAGGAGCCTCATAGAAGAAACAAAACTAAAATCAAAAACCGGAAAAGTCACGAGATCTGGCGTGAAGAGTGATGAGATGAGACGAGACGAATGTGACATGATAGAAATTTCTAGAACAACATGTCTGGTGAGCAGCCGTCAACATCAGGTGTGTTTACTTCCACCAGGAGGTTTATTCAGAGAGTCACGCAGCCAAGAAGATAACTTTACAAGTGGATGTGAGAAGGAAGCAGCATGAAAGATTCAACACTTCACATCAAACCCGTCGTCAGATAAATCAGTGATTAAAAGCGGCTTGGTGACAGTCTGAGAGAAAGAACTCTATCTATCATCAGCTTTATGGGAGTGGAGGCTTATTAAAGATGAGTGATAGGAGGCGGACGGAGGGATGTAGGACACCAGAGTCAGTGAGGAGGAAGAGGAGGATCATACTGGCCGAGTGATGGAAAACATCCAAGTGTGTCCTACCTTCACGTTCCCATGTCTGTCCATCGGCCGCAGGGAGTTATTCCAGCCTTTCTGCTAATGAGGAGAGAAGGCGACAGAGATAGATGGTGTTACTGAGGGTGGAGGAGAGCGAGCAGAGTCAAGGAGAAAACTGAGAGATAACAACACAGACGTTAAAAACCAAGATGTCTCTGTATTTGTAGACAGAAATCATGGTCTTTGTTATATATTTCTGTGTGTGTGACGTGTTTTGAAGATGGGACGCCGTCTCAGACTGTGGCTTTTTTTCTTGGTTGACAAAATATTTAACGCATCTTAAAGAAAAGTAAGACAGAAACATGAGCAGATTTGTCTCTTCAGGAGCTTTCTGCCTTCAGCTCTTCTCACCTGACTTCAGGTATGATGCCGACTGACGAGGCGTTCTGGTGCTCAGGTGAAGGCGCTGCAGGCACAACAGATGCTAATTGAACAGGCGGCTGTAACCTCGGGTCACTCCCGCCTCAATCAACAGCTCAGAACGAGCTGACACGCAACCAGCCGCCAGCCGCGCTCATTAGCATAAGTAATATAGCTGCGAGCACAGCGAGTGTGTTCAGGCGTCACTCAGGGGAAACACCTGCTACAGCAACACGGATATTATTTATCAGTGTGTGTGTGTGTGTGTGTGTGTGTGTGTGTGTGTGTGTGTGTTGTAATAATACAAATACTTTGTGTGACATTATTAGATTCTCAAGCCTGCTGGAATCTGCACACACACACACACACACACACACATCAGACTAATGCCTGAAGACACACATGCAGAAGAGAAGACCTGTAAATGTGCAGCTAACCTGCAGCTTCCAGGTGACATGCAGCTTCCAGGTGACACACACACACACACACACACACACACACACACACACACCAGCTCATGAATACTTGCATGGCTGCACACAGACATTGTCTAACACACCTCTCCTCCTCCCTGCCTTTGTTTCAGAGCTGATTGTTATGCATTACATGTCCTCTGCAGGTTGTCTGGAAGTGTGTGTGTGTGTGTGTGTGTGTGTGTGTGTGTGTGTGTGTGTGTGTGTGTGTGTGTGTGTGTGTGTGTGCGTGTGTGTGTGTGTGTCCAAACACAAGGCCTGAGCCAGTCAATACCCACTCAATAACCAGAAGCATCTATCAGGCCTGTTGTGGTCTGGTTCACTGATTGTGTTTCATCTGCCATTAAATAGGTCGACCAGCCGACAAACGCATTTCTCTGGGAGACAACAGTGTCGAGGTGTGTGTGTGTGTGTGTGTGTGTGTGTGTGTGTGTGTGTGTGTGTGTGTGTGTGTGTGTGTGTGTGTGTGTGAGGTTGTATTGGAGCTTCAGTTCAGTGCAGGTAGAATCGGCGCAGGACAGACCGGCAGAGTGTTGCAGGCAGAAACATCTTGTATTTCAAACACACAATCTTTCTATTGAGCATTTTTCAGTTCACGCTCGTTTCACGCTGTCTGTTTAAATACTTTATCGTCACTGTCCAGTAAAATCTGTGTTAGTTTTGATTCTTTTTGAGGGAGAGCTCTTTGAGTCGAGACAGTTCTCCTCTTTCTTACGCTGAACAACATTTACATGCATTTAAATCACTACACGGCTGAAAACACACTGGTGTTAGACTTCAGTTCCAGACCTGGAGCTGGAGGGGAAACGGACTTTACTTCATGAATGTAACGTTACAGAGGGGAGACAGAGAACCAGAACCAGAACCAGAACCAGAGTCTCTGCTGAGTGCTGACTTCACTCAGAGCTTCATCTCAACTCAGACAGACACACTCGTGGCCAGTGTTCACTAGTTGAAGGCTGACGGACAGTAAAGTAACTGATGAACAAACATCTGACACCAACGCTGACAGATGATGTGATGTTTTAAAGTTTTATTCACATTATGTTTCTCGGACTTCCTTCTTTCTTTCCTTCCAAGTGAAACTCACCTTCAAACTTGTGGATTTTCTCTGACGTGAACATTGTTGGAAACATGTGGGATCATCTCAGTTCACGACTCAACAACACAGAGAACAAAAGTTTCACCGTGTTCAGACATTTTACTGCAGAGACGTCACATATTGCATGTTGAAGCTTTTTCTCTGCTGTAACTCATCACAGGACTGAGGAGTTCCTGCGATAATCACATGATCACTGGCGACTGCAGTTACAGGTCTGTGTTATAAACACAACAACAGGAAGTGTTTCTGACCGAAGGATCAGCAGAAGAGCTGGTGTTTTATTTTGAAAAGTAAGCAGGTGTCATATTGCTGTTTCGGTGCGTGACTTCCTGTCTGCTCGGTGCTAAATGCACCAGAAACAGAAGTCCAGCGTATTTGTTCCGGAGGGCTTCAGACTGCCGGAGCTGGACGGAGCTGATACACACCGGACCTGCCGATCAGCTCGGACACGTATCTGTTGGAATCCAGCCGTAACTGACACAAACCTCCACGTCTGCTGTGTGTTGGTGACTGTGGGTGTCAGTTTGTGCTCCTGTGTTGAGATCGTGAACCAGCAGTGACGTCGATGGCAGATTTGAACGTTTTCAGTATCATTGTTTTTATCTGTCTGTGAGGGTTTTTGGCAGTCGGCAGTGAATGTGTGATTTGCTCGTGCATGATAATTACAGCGTTCCCTCGACTGCCTGCTGCGCTCCGGCTCATTATACCAGAGAGTGTGTGTGTGTGTGTGTGTGTGTGCGCTGCCACATTAGCCTGACAGAAATCACAGCTAAGTGAAGTGTGAAATTAATAATAGGAACGGGAGAAAAGAGCTGACTGTTCTCTTCTGCAGGAGACACGCTGCTTGTTGTTTGAGTCTCAATCAGAAGCCTGTCGTCGTGTTTCTGATCAGCCGAGATGGTTATTGATCAGCTTCAACGTTCGCTAAAAACAACACATAACTCTTCATTATCTGATGACGTGTAATAACCACGTTAGCTCAGTTTTAAATCATGGATGGTGAGACTTCGTTACTGGTGGAGCATCGATTGTTAAACTGAACAGTAACGAGCAGCGTCGTCGTCGTTCTGCGTCTTCATTAAACTCCTCAACACTTCGCTCGGTATTGATCCGTGATGAGGATTGATCTGCCGCAGGTTCAGTGTCTCGAACAGAAGTGAAGGCGATCGGGTGTGTTCATGCAACATTTTCTTTATTGCTAGTTAGTGACTTTCAAATTAAGATGCTGACAGTGATTAATGGCCACGTTAACTGAGGCTGCACTTGTTTGTAATCTGTCAAAGTGTTAAACTGAGAATAAACTGAAACCTGTTTGTGGAACTAAATAAAACTCACGTCCAATTTTGACATGTGAGACTTAAATTTCTATCTTCCAACTAAAATATTTGATACGTTGAGGGCCGAACATTTTATATTCTTATTAAAAGATAAATCTAAGACTAACGGGGCTGATGAGCTGAGAGTTTGAGCATCTGAGAACGTTACTATTCAGAATTGATGCTTTCTGTAAATCAACATTACGGAGCAAAGGAGGACGTCAGGTGACTCATCCAGACTGTCACCAGGAGACGTCTGTCCATGTCTGGTGTTTTTATAACATCACTTAATGAACTCACGTCGGGTACGTAACCATCAGTGATGATATTCGTTCCCTACAAACTTCATTATTAACAAGACATTTAAGGACAGCTGAGAATATTTGCTGAGAATATTTCCATATATTCTTTGTTGCACCAGATGTTTTTGTGGCAACCAAAACCAGATGTTTCTCCACAGGAAGTCAGAGCGTCTCCGTCTATGATCTTGGCCACTAAACTGCGACGCTCTTCTTAAACCCTGACCAAACGGTTCTCGTGCGTCGACCCGAGCGGAGAAGAACCACAGCGTTGTGGCGAGACGGGAAAAGAACGTAACATAAAGCTGCGGCATAATTTTCTTTTTTTTAAGGACGTTTGTTCTGGCGACACCAACTTGGAAACACTCGGGTGGGGAACGCTGTCTGTTGCCTCCACGTTAGACTGAAACAGAAGACGTGCCTTCAGTTCACAGACCTGCCGGGTTTTTAATCAGAACCACTCTGAACGGTTCTGATAAGTGCGGCACATCAACATACGGATCCGGTTTATTGTCCCGTGTGGTTGTTGCCTCCATCAGCGTCCACGTCGCCTCCCGAAGCTCCAACACTTCTCCTCCCTGTTCATTAACTATTTACTGTTTCTATCAGCACACACACACACAGACACACACACACACACACACACACAGCTCCACATCAACACACTTTTCCTCTGGCATTCATCTCTTTCACACACACACACACACACACACACACACACACACACACACACAAAGAAAGACGGGATCCATTTTCATTCCCAGCATGCCGAGGGGGGAAAGCCAGAGATACTATAATCATACCCAGGAGACGAGGGAGCTAAAGGAGCAGGCGGGGGAGCGGTCAGAGGGAGAGGAGGAGAAAGAGGAAGGAGGTTAAATCCAGGCGAGGATAGAAGATGGAAAAAAAAAAAGGAGAAAATTGGAGATGGTGAAAGTAAAAAAAAAAAAAAAGGGAAAATGAAAGTGTGAGAACAGAGAAGAGAGTCTGAAGAGATTTCACCTCTCGCCTCCATCAGTCCGCTGGACTTTCACTGTCTAATGGGAGTCAAGCTGAGGACAGACGAGGCCTGACGGCCTCTGTGGAGCCTGAAGGATCCGACTGTGGATGTTTCCTTCAGTCACTGGTGATATTTTACATTTCTGCAAACTGAACGTGATATTGTACGTCTCAAAATCACTCTCAGTTTACATGTGAGCTGGATTTAATGTCAGAAGCAGCAGCACAGTGACGATGGTGGTCACTTTTCATCGTTTATTAAATGTGAAACCAGCTGATTTTTTTGTATATATTTATGTTTGTGGTAACTGAAGCATGTATTTTAAGTTGAATCATGACCAGAACCGAGTGTTGTTTCTGTGCTTTAACTGAACCAGAACTGAAACAGTGTCAACATTTAAATCAGGTCATTTCTGCTGAATATCGATCATGAACATGAACATAAATATACAATAATTAACTGTGATGAAATAATGATTCAAATGTCTCCAGATGTCCTGATTATAGTTTTAAAGAATTAAATTCATGATATTGATGAAAAAGAGCCAACTGGGTCGTAACGTCAGAACCTGAGACGACAGCGGACCGGAGCCAACACTCAAATAATCATAATCATCAACCGTCTCCCAAATAAAAAATGTTTGTCTTCCTTTCTTAAAATACATTTTGAAGATGGAAGGTTGAGTGTGTGCACATCTGCACACACACACACACACACACACACACACCTGCACAGAACAGAAACACATCTGTTGTGTTTCCGTCCAGAGTTTCCTCGACACTCTCTTAATTATGAATCATTATCTGAGCACATTTACATTTTCGCTCGCAGGCGTTTCGCTGACGCTTCTGTCGGAGCAACAAAGATTCCTCCCACATAAACGTCTGCTCTGGTTTTCTGCGTCTGATGTTTGCAGCTCTGAATACAGACGGCAGAAATCAACAGCGTTCACGCAGCGTCTGTTTGTTTTAGCGTCCGCTGAGACGACTCAGACGCTCAGATTCCTCTGAGGTTTTAGTTCTGATTAGTTAAGTTTAGTTCAGTATGATCCTGATGGTGAAAACAAACCAACACTCAGAGGACAGAAACCACGTCAGCAGCATCCGACCCTGACTGACCTCCACCCTGCTGCTCCATCCGTCACACAGTTTTCTGATTCACTTTTAATTTTGGAGTCTGGAAATCTGAATACGTGGAGAAGAGAGAGGCTCTTCACCACCAGCCTGCGTGATCAGGTGCAGAACAGAGATATTCTGTGTAGATAATAATCTGATTTGACGGGTTTACATGATTCAGGCAGTTAGTTGGATTTCTTTCCAAGCACGTGAAGTAAAACTACAGTGGCTGAGCTGAAAAAACCAACAGAAAACATCCGTCAGCGTTTGGCCCGCGTACATCTGTTCATCTATTTGAACTGTTGTATATTTTATGTCGCCTCTCTAAAAGTTTTACTCCACTCGTGTCAGGTACAGTGTGCAGACTGATCCATGCAGTATAACAGATGCAGGTCTGGATGTCGGACCTCCGAGCAGCCGGGTGTTTTTCCATTGTGTGGACTCAATATGCAGCTCTTCTCTGTTTTGGGGGTTTGTGTTGTTTTGGTTTTGCATCTTTTCTGTATTTGCAGCATTTTGTTGTTGCATGAGTTTTGTGTGTCTTCGGTTCTGTCTGGTTCTGTTTGGTTCTGTCTGTTTGCTGTCGGCCGCCGTATAAAACAAACTTCCAGTCAACATGACGTCACTTATCGTGGCGTCTGCGTTCGTCAGTTCGTTGCTCACGTTTGATTTGTTAGGTTTCCAAAATATTGTTCTTCCTCGTCACGTTCTGCACACGAGCAGAAAACACATCCGCTTCTTCTGCGTGTTCACGCGTGTGCAGATGTAAAAGAATGAGAACGATTAACTGTGATGTGCTGAATAAAACAGATTATAGAGCAAAAATGTGTTGATCTGATTTCTCATAATTCGATAACGACTTTCACCTGTAAAGCAAATCTCATGAAGCTGTTTACACGAACGTAACTGTGCTCACTGTGGATCATAAATCTGATGATCTTAAATTAAAGTTAATTCATGGAGGGTTTAAAATCCAGACACTGATATCAGATCAGACGGTTGAAGACGCAGTGGAGGTATGCACTCTACCGACTCTACTCGTTTGTGAAGTCAGTAATAACCGTGTGTTTGCAGAAAGGAGTCTGTTCCTCTGTATAATCCACAGACTGATGTTTTTACAGAGATGTTTCTCCTCCATCGAGCTGGAGGCAAAAAAAATCTAAATAAAATCAAAACTGGGTGCGTCAGAAAGCTGCAGCTCAACAATCTGTCCATCAGCCAGACGAATAATTCAGATTTAATCTCCACATCTTCAGCTCGTCATTCAGAAACACTCGCCGCCCTCACGGCCGTCACATCACACCAGAGATTTCCATTTAAAAGAAGCAGACAAAGCACGTGAACGTGAACTCATGAATCATTTAAATAAGGTGATATTAGCCTCCAGCTGTGCGAGCTGACGGATATCACAGAACGCGTCGCCTCCGCAGCTCTGTGCATATTATGTAAATCCACAGAGCGTCAACATGCATCACGGCCATAACCTGGTTTTAAGATTCACGAATAAAAAAAACAAATCATCACTTTCATTTACATCTCAGCCTCAGAGAGCAGGTCAGTGCCTTGCTCATGGGCGTTTTCAGCTGATGGTTTCACGTCAGTGCACGCTGAGAGAATAAATTTGTGTCGCTGGTGAAAGACGTGTTTCCCTGCTCGCGTGACGACGATACATCAGATTTCTGTTGTGTAAGTGGAGCTGGATGGTTCCACGTCCCGTTCACCAGCTCGACACCGTGCAGGGAAACACGCAGGGAGTTTATCCGACACACACACACACACACACACACACACATTATCTCCTCTGTCACGTTAATATTTAGTCACAGATCACGTCTGATCTGCGTCACATCGACTGCTGTAAACATCAGGCGAGTGTTCACGTCTTCAACTGACAGCAAACACAAACGTTTGTGTATTTTCAAAATAAAACACCGACAACTGAACAGCTCAGTAAACCCTCTGACATCCGCCTGTTGTGTGACATGTGAGTGTAGATGATCAGGATTTCACTCTACAGGTCGATCGCTACTGAGCATGTGCGAGATGATTAACACGTTACAGTAATAGATTTGTTTAGTATTTCAGATTAATATAACACGTTACTGGTAATATTTCAGTCACATGTTACTACAGTTACGTCCCGTTACACGTTTCAATCCACATCACAGACCGAAGTGAAGAACTCGTCCGCACCAACATGAACATATT
>JARJLU010019865.1:0-30585 GCA_030272975.1 Sparidentex hasta
GAATAGCCCTCGAATCAGATACGGCCGGCAGCTACGCCCATTAACGACAGCTCTCCTCCTAATGATCGGAGCACTTGGTAGGGTGCTAGGTTGAGGGCCTGTTTCAATTTGTTGAGCTCAAGTGACCTTTAAGAACCTTTAAGATATTTTGCACACCTATCACCTACTTTTTCTTTCCATCAGAGAATCATAGAATCAGTGCCCACAACTTTGCAAGAGCAAAGCACACAGCTCAAACTTATCTCAATTACTATCATTCATTATCCAGAATACCTATTGATTAAGATCACAATTCAGTATATAATAAATATTAATCTAAAAGGGCTGCAGTGGGTTAAAATACTTAGATGTAGTAGAAATTGAGGGGGTCAGGCCTTTCCAGTCAGACTGCTTTTCTCTTCTTGTCCAGGTTCTTGTGAAAATTCTTGATCCCGAGGTCCCCACATATCCTCAAAGTCCAAGCTTCATGCCATCAGAGGCATATATATATATATATATATATATATATATGTGTGTGTGTGTGTGTGTGTTCAGTGTGCTGGTAAAAAGCAAATAAGATGTAGTTTCTCTATGGTTGTCATTTTTTTCATCTGTAGAATTTATCACCACATAGAAAATAAATACATTAAAATTAATTTAAATGAATTATTTAATCCCCTAACCCCCACCACTTTTGCTATGTTGAAAATGCATCAGTCTATACACTCGTCACTCTTTTCAGAATGCTATGTGTGTGTATATATATATACACACACACACACACACACACACACACACACACATATATACAGTATATATATATATATATATATATATATATATATACACACATATATATATATATTCCACTATACCTTCTTGTATTTGCTGCTGGTCAAACTCTACTCCCACATGTTCCTTATGACCCTGAAATGGAAAACAACTTCCGAAGGATGCTGTGCAAGCAAAGCCCAATGAATTGCTATCTTAATTACACAATTTACTGAGTAATTAGCAGCTAATTAGCAACACCTCTCTCATACTAACACAGTGACAGCCTTGCATTTCCCTTTTTGTTGATTTTCTATCCAAACGGACAGTTACTTTTTCTCTTTGTACTGAATGTATACATCAGATAAGAAAAGACACACAATCAGAGGTATTGTGATGATTTTAATTTGCTCATGCTTCAGTTTAGTGTAACCCTTTCTGTACCTTTCCTATAGGCAGAGCCCTGTGTTCATAACTTTTATTCCCCTTGTGTTGATTAATCAAGCCCTCTTAAAGTCAGTAACTTTAAATTAAATAGTTTTCTTGGTGTGTTACACGGTCAATGTTTAAAACCCAAAGTATTTTTTACTCTTGGCTTATGACTTATTACTACCAGACATCACAAAACACCTTCTCTCAAATTAAGTCAATTTATTGACTAAAATAAAAATAGTGACCTTTGGCAAAATCAGCTACTTTTCAAAGCAAAATTATTATTCAGTATCGACAAAAGCCACTTTAGCTTTTATGAAATTCACAGAGCTTATTTTATACTCCAAATATTTTAAAAGCAATTTACATATGTTCCTTTAACCTTCTTTTAACACAATGTCATGAATTATTTCCTTAATTTTCCCCTCACAACCATAAACTCAAATTAATTCAATATATCAAATATATTTGGTCAACCAATAAAATAACAGGTGATAACCAGTGGGCTCACACACTCACACTTTCATTCACACACAAGCCAGCAGCAATGTAAATGAAAGAAAATAACCCCTTGTTACAGGCCTGGTTGAATTTGGGAACGTGGTGGCCAAAATAGGTAGCTGCTTCACTGTAGCCAAGCAAAACAATGGTGAATACTCACAGTTTGTAAAAGAGTTCAAGTCAGTCTCTGTTGGATGGCGGGAAGAAGACAAAAGGCTGAAGCAGCGGCGGATCAGGAACATCGGTCTCACTGCCCATCTGCCCAGCTTACACTTTTCTTGGTCTTTACACTGCTATACAAGAGGGGCCCCTCAAGACACTAGAGGAGAATCTACAGTGTCAAACTGTAAGTGTAACAGGCTGGACACACTGGATGCCTGTGACTGCTGTGTTACTGAGTTACTTGGGGCTCACTCGTCTGTTTGGGTTCACATAGGCTGCATGCTGGATTCGTTGCTGCTGCAGCACAGCTCCTGTCTGCCCTATCTGTTAACATTCAGTTTGACTTTGATAATTATCATTAAATATGATGATGTGATTTTCCTTTACTTCGCTGAAAGACTGAGAAAGCTGGAGGGAGAATGAGACAGAGTGAGGAAGAGTAAGTTAAAGTGAAAGAAAGAGTGCAGGAAAGAAACTACTCTACACCTTTTGAGTGTATTGTCTTCAACTCTGTGACATATTCTATAGATGCAAACATATATATATATATATATATATATATATATATATATATAGAGAAAGAGAGAGAGAGAGAGATAAAGACAACAAAATGAAAAAAAAAGCTTTCTACTGCTTTTTCTCCTCCATCTGTTGTTTAATGATGTAAACTGTCAGAGGATGTGACCTTCGATCTGTAGCTCTTGATAAAAACCAATGCTACTGTCAGTTAATTAACAAGATTTTTAATTAGTCATTCCACTTTTATCAGGCTGAGAGGGAGGTTGTGGTGTGTAGGTGTTGTGGGGGGGGGGGGGCACTCAATATATATTAATAGCGCATGTGTGGTACTTGGGCATGACATCGCCACCTTTTCTATGGTAACACAGTTATGGCTTGTCACAGACCTATATTGTAATACATCTTTAATTAATCCTGCCTAGCAAGCCATAAACACACATTGTTCTCGTTGGTCCACTTACTAACTCACTGATTTTCGTTGATTTGTTGGACACCTTATGTCCTACACTCAAAAAATATACTCTGTGGATGAATCATCAAAAGTATTTCCACATGATTAAATGTCTTACTTTAAACATTAAGCAATTATGTTTGTCCAACATAGTACTTAGGTTGGTTCAACCTAATTTTTTAGGGTCAACAGACTGTTTTTGCAAGGGTTAGATCAAACTTAATTTACATAGCTTGGATTAATACAAGTTATTTGGGTTGATTCAACTTATTCATTAGTGTTTATTTGAACTTAATTTAAAGCTTGGGTCTGTAATGTTGTTCAGAAACACATTTTGTTATACAGGGTGAGATGGTCCTCTTATCCTGAGAGTAGTCAATATATTATGCATTCAGAAAGAGGAACGAACATTTTCAGACCTTTGTGGCAGCTGCAGGACTGAGAAAAAGCTGGCCAATCCGTGCTTTTCCGCTCAAATAGCACGGATTGGTGAGATCCTCGGATCAGATGCCCTCATGTCTAGTTCTGCCTGCGCCCCCCTCTGTCTCTCCCTCCTCTGCGCGTGCACACGATATGCTCCAGATGCCGGAAATATTGAGCACACTCCTCTGCAGAAACACGGATTTGCAGGAGAAGATGTTCATTTGGTTACAATGGCAGAGAAAATGCAGCTAGCATTACTTGTAATAGCTCACCCTGCTAAAAAGGCAAGGAAAAGAAGCCTGAGGCAGAAATGGCTGCAACGATAAAAGGCTCTTGATAAAGAAAGAAGTTGGACCTGAGTCAACGTCGGTGCAGCGTTTGAGTGGTGGAGACAACTGGGGCATGTGAAGGACCTGACAAGTGATGCAGAGGTTGCTCTCTTTCTGTTGGACAGGTCATGATTTGTTTTGTTTCATGAAATATTTAAGGTTTGCCAACTTGGCTACGATTGTAGCTCGTATTAGCCCAATGCTAACGTTAGCTTCTTTGTGTGTTGTTTTTAGCCATGAGAATGGCTAATGAGTCGGCCCAGTTTCCACTGGATACAGGTCCCCTGCGTTGCGGCTCCGATCCAGTTTTGCTCCGCCTTCCAGCAGTCCCCACCGGCTGCCATTTGAGTCCGCAATGGCGCAGTATGCTAGACAGCTGGCCTCATGACATGTGCTGGTGTTTTATTTTGAAAAGTAACTGGATGTTGTTTGTTATTTCGGCACTTTACTTCCTGTCTGCTGCATGCTAAATCCAGCTGAATTGTTGCGTCATTCTCTGGCATCTCCTTCTCCCTGCTGAGTCCCACTGCCAGAGGCGCATTCAAGTTTGTGGGGGTGTGGCTTTGTAGGGAGCACTGACGGGGGGGTGCCTCTTTCAAATCTTGCTAGCTCGCTCACTAGCTCTCCAGGATTGTAGACTCTAGCTTTAATTGGGTTGACCCAACTATTTAGGGTTCTAACCCCGAAGGGATATCTCAGACACAAAAAACTATGTATATCCGTCTGCAGGGGGGCGCTATAACCTAGGCCAATGCGTTTTTGCCTATAACTCCCACACTGTATGTTGCACATTCAAAAGAATTTTGCTAGGTCAAAAAATGTGCAAATTATTAACAAACAGATTTCTGTAGCTAGCTATAAAAATGTAAACTGTTTGATATGTTGGTCAAACTAAATGCTAGAAGGGATGAGCCAAATTTGGTGAATTTTGGCCACTGAAATTATGAAATTTGGTCGGTATGATATAGGGCCAATCCTGAGGCCATATCTTACACACACACACAAACACACACACACATTTTATGTACTTATTCTTAATCCATCCATCCATCCATTATCTGTACATTATATGTACACCGCTTAATCCTCTGTAGGGTCGCGGGGACTTATTCTTAATGTTTTTCTTTATTAAAACAATGACTTTAAAAAAATGAGGCAACTGTTTGATTTAATAGTCCATTTATTTATTTATTTATTTTTTAAGTGAACATTTTCCAACAAGTGTGCATGGCAAAACAACAACAAAAACAGCTTAAGGACATCAAGCTCTAGAAGAAGCTTTTGAAAAACTTCAAAAGTGTCCTTCGTTTTTGGAGGGTGACTCAAGTTCACGGCATTAATGATGCCCATGAGCAGGAGACAGGCCTTTGCAACACTTCCACAGTTGTCAAGTACCTCAGTCTCTTCAATAACAATCGACACATCAGTGCTTGAATGCACCTTCATCTTCTTCACTTGTGTGGCAGACACAGATCCTCAGGACTTGCCTGGTCCTTTTGAGCTGCCTCTCTGCTGATGTCCTGTAAAATATATTTGAATCAGAGGAGGCTCGTCCATAGAGGGAGAGGAGGTTGGTCGTCCTCCTCTATTTTTGAGAGGCAAGATGAAGATCACTTTTTTATTTTTTTTTTTTTTATTTTTTTATTTTAAGAAAGAGTAACTGGTTGAAATAAATCATCATTAAATGTTAGTATCTTTTATAAAATATTATATATATATATATATATATATATATATATATATATCGTCACCATCACCCTCTATGAGGTGATGATGTGCTTCAAGTCAGCGATGCTCTCATCAAGGAAGCTCTAACATGCAAAACATCATATGATAATGAGTCCAATGCAATATTCGTGTTTGTCTGTTAATCACTGAAGGTAAAAAAAAAAAAAAAAAAAAATAAAAAATACAACACTAAGCTTGGCGTTTTAGCTTTGCCCTATCCAACGTCACCATAGCCAGCTGCTGCTAGCTAAGCAGTAATGGAAAATACACTTTCAAAACAATGTCTAAATGCTAACAAAGCTATCTTGACAGCTATCAGTGCTAGCAATGTCTATGTTGGTTATGTGCATTCAATATTATGATACATGAGGTAAAGACTTGTAGTTAGAAGTTGTGATGCAAACGATGCACTGATACACTCAACTTTCCAGCGCCGATGTGCTAATGGCGTGTCTCTCTCAAGCTGTAAGGATAAGGATGCATTTGATTTTTGCTGTCAGTCTGGATTAAGTTTTCATTTCCACATAGTTTAATTTGTGTCTGTAATTACAGATGTATGCCCCTAGTGCTTACAGCAAGGAAATGCATTTCATTAAAAAGAAACATTGAAAAGAAACACCACTGCTAACATGTAGCTATTTTTTTTCTGTTTTCAAATGTGCATGGAACATTTAGACACTAACAGGACCAATATTGCACAGCAACAGATACAACATTGACCCGAATATAGGACTTTTTTTTTTTTTTTTCGATGAAAATAATATGAAAAAGTGGGGTCACCTTATAACTAACCGTTGACACAGGCTGATAGTTGTCTTGGGCTGCTACACGACCACAGTGGCAGAGGACGCCAGCTTATTGTAGAGACCTCACTGACACTGTGGCTGGGGTCACAGCTGGTATGTTAGTTAAAGATGCAAGTCAGTTAGTCATACAGTTCTCTGCTTGAAAACGTATATAATTTTTTTCTTTTTTTTATATGTACAAAATCATCATCAACATTTTGATAGCACACAAGGCCTATTCCTGACAGAAAAAACATAGACGAAAAAACAGAAAATACTTGTATACACAGATATTCCAATCCCTGTCTGTGTAGGACATTCTTGGTATAACATTCAATGCAATTTTGAGTTAAAGTGATTCAGAATGGCTCACTCAGTCCTCAACATTAGCAAACCTGCATTTCACTACTTCTGATTTTCCTAAATACCCATGTCAAGTGTAGGAAGTTCACCTCAATACAACAATATACTCTAAAATCTTCTCAAATTGGAGCATGTGGTGTGCAGTGATGTCTGAGATAAGTCCAGCTGGAGGTGTGTGACATGGAAAGTTGTGTGATTGGAAACAGAGCATCTCATTTCAAACACCACTCCTCTGCAACACCAATCACCAAACACACACCTGCTTGTTGTTATATTGCTGCAGGCAATATGAGAACTCCCTATGAAAATCACACCCGTGTCAACTCAAGTCCCTGTTGGTGCGTAAGTGGCTTAGTCTCCAATTACATGTGTGAAGTCTTGTCTTGTCACTATACACACATACAGATGCGCGCGTGCGCGCACACACACACACACACACACACACACAACCCCAAGCAGTGAGTGGAGGTTAACGAGGCCTGTCGGCACCTTGATCTGTCCCAGGTACACTTTCTGCTGCTGATGTGGCTGATGTTATAATGCGCCGCAACCGTGCCGCACACTGACATTCATCTGGAGATTTGGTAATTAGCCTGTACTGACACAATGCAAACACACACATACATGTATACATAGATCTGCAACCTTCTATCAATCAAGGCATCTAATAGTTGGGTAATTGTAACATTTAAGGAAAATGTACTTAACAGTGGTAAAGAAGAAGAAGAGGAAGTGGATGAGTGTAGATACATTGAAGCCCTGAAAGATACATCATGAAAGTGAATACATTATACCCTGTGTTTTTCCTTAACTAAACAGGACATTAGTTCTAATTAACACTGCAACACACCAACCTGCCCTCCTTCTGTCCCCTTATCTTTTGTTGTCATCTCTCCTTGCTCAGCCCCTGTAAGCTAATTACCAGTCAGATATGCATTCCTTCTCTTTCAGTGGGTGACAATCCCCCCAGAAACCTTGCCAAGACTTTGCTTTAAAAAAAGTAAATGAATATGCAATACAAATTTTGAGTATATTTTATTTTCCTATGGTAGTATTGTAACACTTAAAACAATATGAGCCATGATGCTGTGTGCTACAGCAAGTATACACATTTGTTATGCTTGTTTGAATATTAAGCTGTTATACTCAAAGTAAATGTCTCCATCATTGAAAAGTTGAAGTAAAAAGAAAATTACATTCCAGATTCGTTATATAAATTGTGATGTTAGGTTCATTAATGAAGTGAGTATAGTCATAATTTCAGAAACACTAAGATCATGATTTCAATGTCCACCAGCATAACTCCATCCACTTGACTAACCTGAACTCCCTAACCTTTCCTGAATATTAAAAAATGATGAATACTATGTAAAATACTAAACCCATTTTACCGATTTGGGGGTTTAACATTTGCTTTGAGAAAACATGGTATTTTTGGCTCAATAACAGACAGAAATAACTATTTAATGTGAAGATTTTTGCAGTGTGCATGTACACAGGATATTAAAAAGAAGCCAAGCATTTAGGTTGGGGGAGGTGTGTGTGTGTGTGTGTGTGTGTGTGTGTGTGTGTGTGTGTGTGTGTGTGTGTGTGTGTGTGTGTGGGTGGGTGGGGGGGTGTGCGTGGTGTCGGGCCACACTGCCTCATTTATGTTGACATTAAGAACTTTCTTTTATCTCCCCTTCCCCTGAGAAAAGAGGCCCTGCAACATTCTGAGGAAGCGTAGGTCCCAGAGCACAATAAAGAATAATATCATTCCTGTTTACTCATATCAGCTGCTATTTGACAGCCTCCCCCCCCACACACACACACTTCGTAAGCCAATAGCTGCAACAGTATATTAGACGGCTACTGTATCTGGCATCTACAAATGTCAAGAAGAAATGCACATCTGGCTTCCAGTAAGGTGGGGAGGAAGGGAAGAGGTGAGGGAGGAGTTTGGCACACAGCAAATTGAACATATGCACACATTTTTCTGCAAGACAAGCAAAGTTCACGTAAACAATTTTGACGGGCTGCATCGTGGAAGGCTTATACCAGCAGCTGTCAGTCTTCATACATTTGGTAGAGAAGAGCCAGAGTATATTGCAATGGTGTGTGTGTGTGCATGTGTGCGTGTGTGTGTGTGTGTGTGTCTGTGTGTGGGTGGGTGAAGTGGCAGTTTAATCAGGTGCCGGTTTTTCTCATGCCCATGATAGCATCTTAAACAAGTCAATACAACTAATGCATGATTACAGCACTAACTTCACTGACAAGGCAATGTTTCAGTTTGGGATGTTTGTCAGACATCAAACTAAAATTAAAAACATGTTTGTTGAGGTACAATGACCAATCACTAAAGAAGTCAAATCACAAGCAACTGAAATGATAACATCTACAATGTTCCATAAATGATAATAATACCTAAAAAACCTGAAAAGAGAAATTAATTTATTGACAACTGACAACATTGACAATACAACATGGTGCTGTATGAAATATTTATGTTTTTTTAGAAGTTATTTTTCATTTAATTTCAGCAACTTTTATAATCATAATCACATTTCTGTTTCACATTTTGATTAATAATAAAGCTTTAGGCAGGTGAAATTAAACAAAAAATAAATAAATGAAAATTAGAGAAAAGAGAGAGTAAATAAATACATAGAAATAAATCACTGTTGCAGTAATTGCAGATTTGTTGCAGTAATTGTAACATGTCAAATACCACAGATGTTTATATAAGAAAAGGGCAAGTTATTTGCTCAGTCTGGTAAATTTCCTAAATCATCTCTGTCCACATACTGTACCTTGGGGGTCAGGTTTTAGCCACTCGGTTGTGATACATTTGAGTGCTGCAGTTAAAAATATTTGTAGGAGGTAGTTTTTGCTTCTTCCACTGATGCCTAATGGTATCACTCCCAATATTTCCAACTTTGGATCATTCATGAAACTTTGCTTAAATACTAGCCTCAGTGCCTCAAATACATCAGCCCAAAAGGTTTTCAACTTAGGGCATGCCCAAGATATATGGGTATGGTTACCAGTTTGTGTGCCGCAGTTTCTCCAGCATTTATCAGAGTGTGAAGGCCCCATTTTAGACATTATTTCTGGTGTTCGAAAACATATTGTTATTACCATCCATCTTAATTCCCGCCACATATTTGAGTAAGTTATCAGATGTGCTTCAGTGCATTACTCTTCCCAAATGTCCTGCTGTATGTCTGTATTCATTTCATTCCCCATTATTCTTTTATCTATAGTGTATCATTTGGATTCATACCTATAAATATTTGGTAGATATGGCCAGTAATTGTTTTATTCCTGTTATCTTTTTGTCTTTTGACTATGAACTCTTCAGTTGGGGTGGGTTCAATGACTTTATATAGCTCTTTATGTTTTGTTAAAAGGTTCCTTAATTGTAAGTACCTGAAGAAGTCTGTATTAGGATGTGTACATTCCTCTCTAATGTTCAACTGATTTGAGGCTGCCTTCCTTAAGGAGTTGATGTAGATTGGTGAGGCCATGCTCTAACCATTTTCTGAAGCCGTATCTAAAAGAAAGGGTACAAAATCATCAATGAATCCAGTATTTGTTGGTGCCGAAATTGCTTTAGATAACCCGAATGATGTTATATTTTTCGCCAAATCTTTAATGTCGTCCTTGTCCAGTGGTCCTTAATAGGTGGCCCCCGGGCCGCATCCAGTACCCCTGTCCTAGTCCGTTAACTGATTTTGTTTTTTCTTAATGGGATATCTATGAAGGCCGAGTCTGCAAGGGCCATGTACATGTTTACTTTTCTCAAGGTTAAACCATCATGTAGTAGAATGTTGCATCCATACTGCTAGGGGTCTCAACTGTGCAGACCAGAAATAACACCTTAAGTTGGGGTGTTTGAGCCCTCCCTGTGCTTTAGATAGCTGAACTGTTTTAAGTCTAATTCTAGGCCATCTCCATTGCCAGATGAATTTTTGAAATTGAAATCTATTTTATCAAATGCGGATTTAGGATTATCTAAAGATAACCTATGTCCATGGCCATCGTCTTGTCTACGTTAACCTTGTAACCTGAGAAATACCCAAATGTGGAAAATAAAGTAGTGTTTGGGCTGTGTATGGGTCATATACACATGTTTTTTACATGTTGTAGCCCAGCTTCTCCTGTTTAATTTGATAAAAAAATATGACTATATTCGACCATAATTAGTGCAGTAGTGGCTCTGTGGTTGTTCTGCATGTCTTAAGGGTTAGGGTTAAGGGTTAGGGTTAAATACCTATATCAAACAATAAAGGTGATACGGAGCGGCCCTGTCTTTAGTCATGTTCTATGGCAAATATATCTGATAGGAATCCATTCACTTTGAGGGCAGCTTGTGGATTAGAATGTAGAATTGGATCCATTTTATGAAATCAGGGCCAAATTGAAATTGTTTCAGTGTTTGAAATAGGTATTGCCAGGACACTCGATCAAATGCCTTCTGGGCTTCTAGGGACAATATCATTGTTTCTTTCTCTCTAGCTTTTGGGTGAGTCATCAAATTCAGTACACTTGCATATGAGATGATGCAACCTCTAATGTATGCCTTGGAACAGTCCGATGAGAGAGGGTATTTTGGGTGAGGTGTTAATATGTAGATAACCACTTTGTTCAGTTGTTACAAATATAATACATTCTTTATTGTTTAAAAGTGATGCATTTAGTCTTCACCGTTTATTTGTTGACCTATGCCCTCTATCCCAAGATAATGCTAGGGGAGATCAAATATTGCAATTGGAAAAATGCCTCTCCTCCTACACAATGTGTTACTTCAGTGGTTCCCAAACTTTCCCCCTTTGGTTGCTGAGGAAATTTTCGTTGCCCCCCACCCCCGCTGTGATATGCAAACACATATTTTGTTTTCAAACTCCATTGCTGTTTATTTCATACATTGTAATTAAAACAAACTGCAACTCTTTTTTTAAAGTAACCTTCCAACCCTGACCATTCATTACATTACAGAGACCTTAAGTGCCAACCTGGGACAAGTTGGAATGACAAGGGAGGTGTTATGTCTGTAATATATTGTGTGCTTGGTGTGGGTTTTTTTTTGCGTTTCCTGACCTATGTTTGCAGAGGCACTTGGAGAGGCTGGGCAGAGTTCAGCGGCTGCTGATTTAAGCCTAGGTCTTCACGCTGCCTGCTGCCAGATGATTATTACAACTAGATGTGGTACATGGCTCACATAGACTGTAGCTACTACGGCTTCAACTGTGTTCTCTGTTCTCTTGTTGAGACTAATTACTTTTGTGTCCTTTCCCCCAGTGACGCACGACCTTTCGGCTAACCGCACCACCTGCTCCCAGCTCCTGGCACCTCTTCCGGCTCTCCCTTGCCCTGCACCGCCCGGCGCGACACCGGCATCCTTGGGGAAAACCCCTGCACAGACTGTCCGCACTCCGTCGGGACTCAAGCGTTTGTTTATTCAGTGTTCAATGAATCACCAACTTTCTAACTCTGATCTGCCTCCGTGTCCGCTCTACGGCTACAACATGGACCCAGCAGATCCAGACTCCATCCACCAGGCCCTGAACGCACAGGGTGTCCTCCTGGGAAGGCACGAACAGATGCTCCAGGGACTAGTGGAGACGCTTCAGAATCTCATTACCGCCGTTAACCAGCTTGGTCATCAAGTCAACCTCCTCACGACCCAACTACCTGCCGCTGCCCCCTCCTCGACTACACCTGCTGCCATGAGTAACTCCCCCAGTACAAGCGTCATCGACAGTCATCTCCCCCAGGCAGGGAGCCTTTTGTTCCCCCACCCGAACAATATTCAGTAGACGTAGGTTTGTGTGGCAGTTTTTTGCTTCAGTGCTCCCATGTTTTTGACTTGCAGCCTGCCAGTTACGCTTCTGATAAAGCTAAGATCGCCTACACCATGAATTTGTTGAGAGGAAGAGCAGCGCAGTGGGGGACAGCCTTGTGGGAGGCGGGTTCAGATGCTCTTGAGTCTTACGATACTTTTGTGACAGAAATGAGGAAGGTTTTTGATCATCCGTTTCATGGTTCTGAAGCAGCAACCAGACTTTTTCATTACGCCAGGGCTCTTAGTCTGCAGCAAATTATTCCATAGACTTCCGCATTTTGGCGGCCAAGACAGGGTGGAACAAGCCTGCGCTCGTCAGTGTTTTTTAAGAGGGGGTTATCTGACAGGTTGCTAGATGAACTAGCCTCTAAGGATGAACCAGACTCTCTCGAGGAGCCAATTTCCCTTATAATTCCGCTAGATAACCGGCTCAGAGAGCAAGAGAGAGAGAGAGAGAGATCGTTTTCCAGCCGCAGATCAGCTCGCTCCACCTTCAGCCAACTCCCTCTCCCCCTGCCCACACCCCAGAGTTCCCCAAGAGGGAGCCTCTCACGCCCCACCTGGACCCCCAGAACTCTTCCTGCTCCGGAGGAACCCATGCAGGTAGGCAGGACTCGTTTGACCCCCGAGGAACGACAACGCCGTTTTAACCAACAGCTGTGCCTCTACTGCGGTCAGCCTGGACACCTTATCTCCACCTGTCTGGTCCTGCCAAAAGGTCCGGCTCGCCAGTGATTAAGGGCATATTGGCGAGCCAAACTACATCTGTACCCAGCCCTGCTACATGCATCGACCTCCCAGCATCACTCCAGTGGTCACGTGAGTCAATACCTCTGCATGTGTTTGTGGACTCTGGGGCAGACGACAGTTTCATTGACTCTTCACTAGTTGAAAGCGCTCAGATTCCCCTTGAGACCCTTTACACCCCTAAGAAAATTAATGCTTTGGATGGGCGGCGCCTGGCGACTGTCACTCATCGCACCGCACCCCTCTCATTGATAATTTCTGGTAATCATCGGGAACACCTACAGCTCTACATCATCTCCTCTCCCTCCTCTCCTGTAGACTGGTGTTCCTCTGCTGTCTCTAGCTGGAGTGCTTACTGCCATTCCCATTGTCTACGCTCCGCTGCCACCACTGTCAAACCATCCTCCTGCATCGCTCCTCCCTCACCTGATCTGTCTCTTGTACCCCAGGTTTATCACGATTTGGCCACGATGTTCAGTAAGGAGCAAGCGCTGTCTCTGCCACCCCACCGCCCTTACGACTGCGCCATTGACCTGCTCCCTGGTGCTCCTCTCCCCTCTAGTCGGCTCTACAATTTGTCTCACCCCGAACAGGAGTCAGTGGAGGACTACATAAATATGTCACAAGCTTCCGGGTTAATCCGACCTTCCTCGTCTCCCCTCGGTGCTGGCTTCTTTTTTGTGGGGAAGAAGGATGGGAGTCTTCGCCCATGTACTGATTACAGAGGAGTAAACGAAATCACCATAAAGATCAAGTATCCCCTACCTCTTATTGACCCGTCTTTCGAGCCCCTGTGTAACGCCAAGATCTTCACCAAGACTGACCTACGAAATGCATATCACCTGGTCCGCATCCGAGAGGGTGATGAATGGAAGACTGCTTTTAACACCCCTCTGGGGCATTTTGAGTACCAGGTGATGCCTTTCGGCCTTTCTAATGCCATATTTCAAGCAATGATTAATGATATACTCAGAGACATGATTAATCATTTTGTTTTTGTCTACCTCGATGACATTTTGATTTTTTCCAGAACAACGGAGGAGCACGTTGAACAGGTGCAGTCCGCGTTAAGATGACTCTTGGACAATAAACTGTACGTGAAGCCGGAGAACTGCGAGTTTCACACCACTGAGATCAGTTTTTTGGGCTTCGTGCTAGCTCAAGGAAAGTTTCAGCCGGACCCCGCCAAGGTACGAGCGGTCGAGGAGTGGCCCACACCCTCTACACACACGCAGCTTCAACATTGGGCTTTGCAAACTTTTACCGGTGCTTCATCCGCGACTATAGCAGAGTCCCGCTGAGAGGAATTATGACATGGGAAATAGAGAGCTGCTGGCCGTCGTGGTGGCGCTGCAGGAGTGGCGTCATTGGCTCGAAGGAACCGCTGAGCCTTTTCTTATCTGGACGGACCTTAAGAACCTTGCCTACTTACGATCCACCAAGAGACTGAATTCCCATCAGGCCCACTGGTCACTGTTCTTAAGCCGTTTCCACTACACCCTCCCCTTCTGCCCCGGCTCTAAGAATGGAAAGCCAGACGTGCTCTCTCGCCTGTTTTCAGCAGATTCATCCCCTGCTGACCCAGAGCCCATCATACCCTCATCTCAAATCATCGGAGCAGCCACCTGGGAGATTGAGAACACCGTTCGTGAGGCCCAAAGAAATCACCCCGATCCTGGTTCGGGCCCACCTAATCAACTGTTTGTACTGGAGGAGGCCCGGCCCCAGGTGTTGCTGTGGGGGCACGCATCCATGTTCACATGTCATCCCGGAGCGAAACGTACACTACAGTTCCTCCTTCAGCATTTCTGGTGGCCTGGCCAAGCCAGAAACGTGGGTGAATTCGTAGCTGCCTGCGTGGTGTGTGCCAGGAACAAATCCTCTCATCACCCTCCTGCTGGCCTCCTCAGACCCCTACCTGTCCCCGGCCGTCCCTGGTCTCATATAGCGGTGGACTTCGTCACGAGCCTCCCCCCTTCTGCTGGAAACACCGTCATCTTCACCATTGTGGACCGCTTCGCTAAGATGGTTCACTACGTCCCATTGACCAAGCTGCCCTCTGCCACTGAGACCGCTGAGCTACTCATCCTCCACGTTTTCCGACTCCACGGACTCCACACTGATATCGTCTCCGATCAAGGTCCACAATTCACATCCCATGTATGGCGGGCCTTCTGTAAGGCATTTGGTACCACTTCTAGTTTAACCTCAGGCTATCATCCACAATCCACGGTCAGACTGAGAGAGCCAACCAGGATCTGGAAACTGCCATCCGCTGCGTCACTGCCCGTAATCCCACCCCCTGGTCTTCCTTCCTCCCGTGGGTGGAATATGCGCACAACTCTCTGACCAGCGCGACCACCGGCATGACCCCATTCACGGCAGCTTATGGTTATCAACCCCCCCTTCTCTCAGCCCAGGAGGACAACGAACACATCACCCGGTGCAGGGAGGTGTGGCGAGCGGCTCGAGAGGCCATCACCCGGTCTACCAGGCGAAGCCAGCGGCTAGCGGTTCATCACCGGATTCCCGCTCCCCAATACCAGCCAGGAGAAAAGGTGTGGCTTTCCGCTTGGGATCTCCCCCTCCAGGTGCGGTCCCGCAAACTGGCCCTCTGCTTTGTTGGTCCATTTGAGGTGGACTGAGTGATCAACCCCGCTGCCATTCGCCTAAAGATGCCGGCTTCTCTACCTGTGCACCCCACGTTCCACGTCTCTCAGCTGAAGCCTGTCTCCTCCAGCAATCTCCAAAAGCTCTAAAATATGCCTCTTGAATTAGCTGAAAAACTGGGTGAGTTTTCTGTTGTGAATTGATGTTTCTCAGATAGCTCAAGGTGACTAAATGTTGTAATGCTATATCAAAACTTCACTTACTGATCTCAGTGATGGGATAGTGGTAGCAAAGGTGGCAGTGCCTGAGGACACAGCTGGAGGTCCCTGTGGTTTAACCTGGGGTGTGGAGACCTGAAACAAGAACCAACATTTTAACCTGTTAAAAATCCATGTTGAAGTGTTTAATGACCATATAGTCCGGTCGACACCACAAATATAATAAAAGGACACATCCTTGGAAAGCTTAGATTCTTTGATTGTGATTGATGCAAATGAAACGCAACAAATGTGCCGACTGCAGCCGATTCTTAGGATGACTGACACATTGTACGTGGTAGATTGAAGACCCAGGGAGAAAACATGTAAATAAGGGTGTTCTACAGGGCTCAAAGTAATTATATGGCCTAAAATGTATACATCTGACATAAATGTGATCCTTAATGTGTACAAAATATGACTAGATGACCTAGATATATGTGGGTTACATTTAAATATTAACTGCCATCCACTTGAGTGACAGGCCTTTTTGGAAAATGCCTAGCCATACTCTTAGAAAAATGTGTAAAATATTCATTTTCTGTGGTATGTTAATCAAATGTGTTGAAATTTGACTGTGTTTTCCAGCTAATTAGACAGAGATATAACGTTAGTCATCTGCAGACATCTGTTTGCAGAGTGTCACAGTTCAAAACAGACCAACACACACCTCTAATCAAAATGGTTTAAAAACAGCTTTCAACTCACATTGGTTATGCCTTGGAGAATGTCCTTAAATGTTCTTCATGGCGACAAAACTCTTGGGCCTTCGGATAATGTAATGAACAATAGCGCTAACATCAGCTATCTGGGAAAGTTAGACACATAACATTATTTAGCTACCGCAGTTTATGCCTCATGGGGCACAGTTAGCTAGTTACCTGTAATCACTCACTAAGTTATGGGTAACTCTGATTAACACTCGCTGAAAGTCCTTAGCTGGCACCCGAGTCACACTGGAAAACGTTAGCTTGCAGGGGCGGTTAACGTCAGCTAACAATAGCTTCCCCCAGAATACAGTAAAAAGTTCAACTTTTAACTATGCAACTTACCGTGTGGACAGTACTGGCAGAAATACACCTTAGAGCGCAGGACACACACCTTCCATAACCGCTCGCTCAATATCTCCTAATTGGAGTGAGCCAGCCATGTTCGGTCAATCTTCTCTTTGACTCCGCATCCACAGCACGGTTGGTCAGAGGTGTGGGTGGGTCTGTGCACGCTGACAGGCGTGGGCTATTTGCATATTTTCTAAACATTTAGATTTAGATTCAACATTTAGATTTAGATTTACCATTTAGATTTAGATTCAGCATTTAACTCAACCGGAGCCAGCACATGTGTATGGAAAAAGGTCCATCCCATCCTGAGTTTACTGCTCTCACATGCTCTTGTTCAGTATAAATTAGTAATGCACCAATGTGAAAATTGTGGCCGATACCGATAACCAAAATTAATTTTGCTATTATGGCCAATACGGATACTTACCGATGTTGATATCTCTGTATAGAAAACACATTTTTATGATAATAAAATAAAGAGCCAAAACGCTTTTCTTTTTTTGTTTTTTACTGTCTGATATTGGGAACATTTATCTGTGTGCGAAATATGACTGTCATGAGATTTTCAGAAGAAAAAATAAATATTTATAAAAAAAATTTTTTATAAAGGATACAAGTGTGTCCTAAATTCACACTATGAATAAGCCAACCCTGAGTTGAATTCTGAATTCTCAGTAATCATCTAACTCACTTGAGCCCAAGTCACTGTATTCTGTGAACATTGTACAACAGTTCAAAACTTTAAAGTACAGTAGTAGGCCTTAAATGGCCAAAGCCAAAAGTATTGAAAAAGGTAAAATGTGAAAATTGAGCCAGAACAAACTGGACTGAACAGACACTGGCTTTTGCAGTCTTCTGAACTGTAAGTACAGTAACAAAGTACTGTAACCGCCAAGTACTTTAGGGTTAGGCCTAACCCTTAGCCTCCCAGTGCTTTGGGGGCAGACAAATGTTGTGCTGAACAAACAGGAGCATTTCTGCTCTCTCTGTAACAATCCTATTTCTCTTTCACTGACAACATTTGAAGTGGTGGAGAAGAGAAGTTCACTATCCACGCTTCTACATGGAGCTGACAGGTACTTCCTTGCTACTGGGGCAAGGGCAGGGAAGTGGGTCGTGTTGCTTTGCCAGTAGTGCAGCAGGCTCACTCAGGTAACCAACGTGGCTTGTTATAGCAGGGCTCAGCGACCTCAAGCACCTCCCTGAATCCTCCGTCCTTCACTACTGAAAACGGTTGGTCATCAACAGCGATCAGTTTTGTTATTGCCATGGTTAATGCCTTTTGCTTCAGGTGGTCCTTGTGGATTTCTTGGTCTTTTGCAGCACTTGTTCTATGGGGCTACCGACTGGTGCTGCTGCCGTAGCGTTAGCAGCAGCTTTCTTCCACTACTTGTTAGCACTAACTAGTTTCTCATGTTTTTTAAGTGGGTGATCAAATTGGTTGTATTGAACGATTTGACACGAACTCCCCCTCACATCACTCGGCCTGCACAATCATTGCATACAGCATAGCGAGGATCCTCTTCAGACACTTTGAAGAACAACAAGACAGATGATATCACTGCTCCCTCACCAAAGGCAAAGTCAGACTTACTTTTGGACTTTTTTTGCCGCCTCCAGCACCTGCTTGCAAATTTATGCAATCATGCAAAAACAAACATCCCCGCCCCAACACTCTCACATCTTCTCCTTCTTCTTCTTATGGGATTTCGGCAGTGTACACGCTGTTAAGTGTATTACTGCCCTCCACAAGTCAGATTTAGATCTAAATTCTCACATACACTCACATCTAAGCCTACACACATGTCAAATATAAAGAAATGATTCACATTGGCCTTATTTTGACATTGGAACGATGCTGATGTGTAAAAAAATGACCATGTCGGCTGATATTATATTGGTGGCCGATATATCATGCACCACTAATATAAATATGTATCAAATCACACTCATACATCCCACATCTATGAATCTGGATACTTGTAGGGTTAATGACTGACACAGCAGCCAAAGCAGCTTATCATTGATACAGTAACTGCGTGAACATTTAGAGATAAAGGGCGGCTGATTTGTTTCAGAATGTCACAGAGCAGCAGCAGAGACAGCAGAAGAGGCTGGTGGAACCACAGTGAGATCTTACAGTGGGTATGTGGTCAATACAGACAATTGTGTAAGGTCCATCCTTGATAGGTTTTAGTTAAGACATTTCATCATTATAGAACTGGCTACCACAATTGCTTAATTATATCAATTCAACATTCTAGAACTGGTTACCATGGTTACTCCAGTTGAAATATTTCAACATTCCAGAACTGGTTACCATGGTTACACTGATCAATGCATTTCAACATTCTAGAACTTGTTACCATGGTTACTCTAGTTATATCATTTCAACATTCTAGAACTGGTTACCATGGTTACACAATTTGAAATATTTCAACATTCTAGGACTAGTTACCACGGTTACTCTAGTTAAGACATTTCAACATTCTACAACTGGTAACCATGGTTACTCTGATTATATTATTTCAACATTCTAGAATTGGTTACCATGGTTACTCGACTTGAAATATTTCAACATTCTAGAACTGGTTACCATGGTTAATCTAGTTAAGACATTTCAACATTCTAGAACTGGTTACCATGGTTACTCTAGTTAAGACATTTCACATTTCTGGAACTGGTTACCATGGTTTGTCTGATCAAAGCATTTCAACATTCTAGAAATGATTACCATGGTTACTTTAGTTAATACATTTCAACATTCTAGAACTGGTTACCATGGTTACTCTAGTTAATACATTTCAACATTCTAGAACTGGTTACCATGGTTACTCTACTTATATCATCTCAATATTCTAGAACTGGTTACCATGCTTACTCTAGTTGAAATATTTCAACATTCTAGAACTGGTTACCATGGTTACTCTGATCAAAGCATTTCAACGTCGTAGAACTCGTCACCATGGTTACTCTAGCTATGTCATTACAACATTCTAGAACTGGTTACTATGGTTACTCTGATTAAAGCATATCAACATTCTAGAACTGGTTACCATGGTTTCTCTGAACAAACCATTTCAACATTCTGGAACTGGTTGCCATGGTTACACTAGTAAAGACATTTCAACATTCTAGAACTGGTTACCATGGTTTCTCTGATCACAGCATTTCCATATTGTAGGACTGTTTACCACGGTTACACTAGTTATATCATTTCAACATTCTAGACGTGCTTACCACACTTACTCGAGTTAAGACATTTTAATTTTCTAGAACTGGTTAACTGGGTTACTCTATCTAACCCTTTAGGCGCTGGGGTTTATCTTAAAAAATACTAGATTTTGACATCTAAATTTCAGAAGGCTCTGGCTTGAAAATGGTTCGAGATAGAGACAAAGTGTAAATGAGACAAATAGTGAGAATGACCTAAAGTTTATCTTGGGAGTAAATTTCCCCATCTAATTTGCATATTATGACGTCATATGGTGGCGGCCATATTAGATTATGTCATTTCCATGAAATACCTGATATTTTGAAAGAGAGTTTTTTTTTTTTTTACCTACCACAACCCCCCCAGGACACCTCTTCTTTTTCTTGTCTTTTTTTCTTTCCCTTTTCTTGTTTTCTCTTCTCTTCATTATTATTATTATTATTATTAGTAGTAGTAGTAGTAGTAGTATTAGTATTAGTATTATTAGTATTATTATATAACAGTAGGCATCTTTTAGCTGCAGAGGCCTTATCTGTGCCCATCTATCCAGATAAAAGTTTGCAGTATTTGTAGAGTGTGGAGCCTCTCATGGCAAGGCACAGAGAGAATAAGAACTATAGTTCTGTCACCACAATATCCAATTTGCTCATCAGAGAGCTTTATCCATTCCTGATATACTTCCTCATCTCTAAAGTAAGCCCATCCACCATTACCATCATCATCATCATCATCATCATCATCATCATCATGTCCAGTCCTGTTCTGCCTTCCCCTGTTTCCCCTACGAAACCCATCAGCCCTTCTATGGACACTTAGCCCACGTCTCCCCCTGCTATCCCCTCTCTTGTTGTGAGAAGAGCTGGACTCGTGTGTGCTGTGTGCTTCGTGAACACGGCTGCCTCGCATAGCTGCACCACTGCCGCGGATGGATGCTACGTGACCGTCGCGGCAGAAAGAGTGAACACTAACGCTGGTCCCAGCGCTGTTCTCACCACCACCGCTACTTTTACCACATCCATTCACTCCCCTACTGATACAAGTTTGTGTATCATTTCCATTCCCATCTATGTTGGGCAAAGGGTCGTATGTTTGTGCTTATGCATGTTCCATTGCTATACAAAGACGCACCGCGACTAGCAAGCTCACTAATCGCCCGACCGTCATCTCCCAAAGTTAGATTTTCCATTTCAGAATCAGAATCAGCGAATGGGAGCTCAATCACTTCCCTACATGTCAACTATTTGCTTGCCATTGTCATTTATTTCATCTCAACAACAATATCTCAATAACTCTCAAAATCCACCATTGCCGCTTCAGCAGAATAGCTCCGTTGCGCGCTGTCTCCGGTCTCTCGCCCAACAGTTTGCATGGAACTTCCTCGAACATTTTGCATTGAAGCAAGTAAGAGATGTCTGCTTGCTAGTGGTGAGGAGTATGAACGACATGTAACCCCCCGTTAGGAGAAAACAGTTGTTTTGTTGAGTACAGTGCTGTGTCGCAAATTTGCGACTTTGGCGCTTAAAGGGTTAAGAAATTTCAACATTCCAGAACTGGTTACCATGGTTACTCTAATTATATTGCTTCAACATTCTAGAACTGCTTACCATGGTTTCTCTGATCAAAGTGTTTAAACATTGTAGAACTGGTTACCATGGTTACTCTAATTATATCATTTCAACATTTTAGAACTGGTACCACGGTTACTGTAGTTATATCATTTCAACATTCTAGAACTGGTTACCATGGTTTCTCGGATCAAAGCATTTTAACATTCTAGAACTGGTTACCATGGTTACTCTAGTTAAGACATTTCAACATTCTAGAACTGGTTACCACGGTTGCTCTACTTATGTGATTTCAACATTCTAGAACTGGTTACCATGGTTTCTCTGATCAAAGCATTAAAACATTCTAGAACTGGTTACCATGGTTTCTCTGATCAAAGCATTTTAACGTTCTAGAACTGGTTACCATGGTTACTCTAGTTGAAATATTTAGACATTCTAGCACTGGTTACCATGGTTACTCTAGTTAAGACATTTCAAATTTCTGGAACAGGTTACCATTGTTTATCTGATCAAAGCATCTCAACATTCTAGAAATGATTACCATGGTTACTCCAATTATATCATTTCAGCACTCTAGAACTGGTTACCATGGTTACTCTGATCAAAGCATTTCAACATTCTAGAACTCGTTACCACCGTTACTCTAGGTATATCATTTCAACATTCTAGAACTGTTTACCATGGTTACTGTAGTTATATAATTTCAACTTTGTAGAACTTGTTACCACAATTACACTAGTTAAGACATTTCAACATTCTAGAGCTGGTTACAACGTTTACTCTAGTTAAGACATTTTCAACAAATCATGTCAACATTCTAGAACTGCTTACCACGGTTACTCTAGTTAAGACATTTCAACATTCTAGAAGTGGTTACCATGGTTATTCTAGTTAAACTATTTCAACATTCTAGAACTGGTTACCACGGTTGCTCTATTTGCATCATTTCAACATTCTAGAACTGGTCACGATGGTTTCTCGGATCAAAGCATTTTAACATTCTAGAACTGGTTACCATGGTTACTCTAGTTAAGACATTTCAACATTCTAGAACTGGTTACCACGGTTGCTCTACTTATGTGATTTCAACATTCTAGAACTGGTTACCATGGTTTCTCTGATCAAAGCATTAAAACGTTCTAGAACTGGTTACCATGGTTACTCTAGTTGAAATATTTAGACATTCTAGCACTGGTTACCATGGTTACTCTAGTTAAGACATTTCAAATTTCTGGAACAGGTTACCATGGTTTGTCTGATCAAAGCATTTCAACATTCTAGAAATGATTACCATGGTTACTCCAATTATATCATTTCAGCACTCTAGAACTGGTTACCATGGTTACTCTGATCAAAGCATTTCAACATTCTAGAACTCGTTACCACCGTTACTCTAGGTATATCATTTCAACATTCTAGAACTGTTTACCATGGTTACTGTAGTTATATAATTTCAACTTTGTAGAACTTGTTACCACAATTACACTAGTTAAGACATTTCAACATTCTAGAGCTGGTTACAACGTTTACTCTAGTTAAGACATTTTCAACAAATCATGTCAATATTCTAGAACTGGTTACCACGGTTACTCTAGTTAAGACATTTCAACATTCTAGAAGTGGTTACCATGGTTATTCTAGTTAAATTATTTCAACATTCTAGAACTGGTTACCACGGTTGCTCTATTTGCATCATTTCAACATTCTAGAACTGGTCACGATGGCTTCTCTGATAAAAGCATTTCAACATTCTAGAACAGGTTACCATGGTTTCTTTGATCAAAGCAACATTCTAGAACTGCTTACCACGATTAATTTAACTAGACAATTTGCATTTCCTGCGAAATTACAGTGTGAATGCTGAAGGCCGAAGGGAAATCTGCTGAATGTACTGCTGAAAAGCTGAAAAGGCTGAAAAGCTGAAAAAGTTGAAAAGTTAAAGGCAGAACGAGCATAAAAATCTGAACACGTTGATAGCTGAACAGTTTCTGTAGCTGAACATGAAGCTGAATGTATAAAGAAGCTCAAAATGCAGAGAGATGAATATTTTGAAAAGATGAAAAGACAGAAGCGCTGAAGAGGGCTGAAAGAGTTTAAAAAGTTGAACTTTTTCAAAGCTGAACATGAAGCGGAATGTTTAAAGGAGTTGAAAAGGCAGAAAGATGAATATCTGAAAAGGCTAAAAAGGTGTAGAGCAAGAGGGCCGAAAGAGCTTGAAAAGGAGAAAAAAGACAGAAAAGGCCGAAAGGTTGTTGAATAAGAGGGCAGAAAGAGCTCAAAAAGGTGAAAAAAGACTGAAAAAGGGGAAAGTTAAAGGCAGAAAGAGCTTTAAAAGTTGGACATATTGATCGCCGAACAGTTTCTGTGGTGGAACATGAAGCAGAATGTATAAAAAAGCTGCAAATGTACAAAGATGAATATTTTTAAAAGATGAAAAGGCAGAAAAGCTGAGGAGGGCTGAAAGTGTTTAACATTGCAGCTTATGGGGCAGCTGCTTCACTTCTTGTCGCTCCAGGGCTTCCACATCCAAACTAATACATCTAAAATGAGACGATCTTCTGAAAGCCAACAAGTTTTCCTACATTTCTATGCATACATTGTCTATGTTGAGTAAAAGGTTTAGGATCTAAATCAAGCTGAAGAGAATTTTTCTTGAGCAGCTTCAGGTGCTCTACACTCTAGCGATGATGTCACGCACTCTAGCTGACGCAATACACAGCCATTATAAAGTCAGAAGACGGGCAAAAAGTTCTTCAAACTAAAACTGTGATTAGTTCAAAACCGTACAGTATTTTTAAAAACTGAATACAAGCCCAATAGTTCAAGGATGGGTGACTCTTTTAAAGTTGGAATGGTGTCTCTTGCTCAAAACATGAGGGAGAAGAAGAGGTTGAAAGTCAAGGATATTTGACGAGGATTTGAAGCTTTTCAAATGTCCTTAAAAAGCTGCAAATTTTGAAACTTGAATGGTTTGAATGGCTCAAGGTTTGTAGGAGAAGAAGCATGCTGAAAAATGTACGGAAGCAGGAATAATAAAAATAAATTCCAGAAGAACAACAGTGTGAATGCCTGCAGCATTAAATATCACTAATTATATAATTTCAACATTCTAGAACTGGTTACCATGGTTACTCTAGTTACATCATTTCAACATTGTAGAACTGTTTACCATGGTTACTCTAATCATATCGTTTCAACATTCTATAACTGTTTACCACGATTACTCTAATTATATCAAATCTACATTCTAGAAATTGTTACCGTGGTTGCTTTAGTTGAAATATTTCAACATTGTAGAACTTGTTACCATGGTTACTCTGATCAAAGCATTTCAAGATTCTAGAACTCTTTACCCTGGTTACTCTAGTTATATCATTTCAACATTCTAGAACTGGTTACCATGGTTACTCTGATTAAAGCATTTCAACATTCTAGAACTGGTTACCACGGTTACTCTAATCATATCATTTCAACATTCTATAACTGTTTACCACGATTACAGTAATTATATCATTTCTACATTCTAGAAATGGTTACCGTGGTTGCTTTAGTTGAAATATTTCAACATTGTAGAACTGGTTACCATGGTTACTCTGATCAAAGCATTTCAAGATTCTAGAACTCGTTACCCTGGTTACTCTAGTTATATCATTTCAACATTCTAGAACTGGTTACCATGGTTACTCTTGTTAAGACATTCCAACATTCCAAAACTGGTTACCATGGTTACTCTCCACCCTGTCAATCAAATGCCTCAAAGACATGTCTCAAAGTCTCAAAGACTAATGCCTCAAAGACATTTATATGAACTTCTCCTTGAACCGGCACCTTATCGTGGTGGAGGAGTTTGAGCGCCTGAATGATCCCAGGAGCTATGTTGTCCGGGGCACAATGCCCCTGGTAGGGTCTCCCAAGGCAAACAGGTCCTAAGTGACAGGTCAGACTAAGATCGGTTCAATTGCCCCTAATGACAGACAATCAATCAAGGACGCTTACGTCGTCCGGATTGGCGTTACTGGGGCCCCACCCTGGAGCCAGGCCTGGGGTTGGGGCTCGCAGGCGAGCACCTGGTGGCCGGGTCTTTGCCCAATCCCCGAACCCGGTGGTGGACTCCGGAAGTAAGGGATGCTGTCAAGCTGAAGAAGGAGTCCTACTGAGCCTGGTTGGCCCGGGGGACTCCTGAAGCAGCTGACGGGTACCGGCAGGCCAGGCGAGCGGCAGCACGGGCTGTTGCGGGAGCAAAAACTCGGGTCTGGGAAAAGTTCGGAGAGGCCATGGAGGAGGACTATCGGTCGGCCTCGAGGAAATTCTGGCAAACCATCCGGCGCCTCAGGAGGGGGAAGCAGTCCTCCACCAACACTGTTTACAGTGGAGGTGGGGAGCTGTTGACCTCGACTGGGGACATTGTCGGGCGGTGGAAGGAATACTTCGAGGATCTCCTCCATCCCACTGACATGTCTTACATAGAGGAAGGAGAGGCTGGGGACTCAGAGGGTTGACTCATTCGTCACCCAAGCCGGAGTCACTGAGGTAGTCGGGAAGCTCCTCGGTAGCAAAGCACCGGGGATGGATGAGATCCGCCCTGAGTACCTCAAGTCTCTGGATGTTGTAGGGCTGACTGGGTTGACACATCTCTGCAACACTGCATGGCAGTCGGGGACAGTGCCTCTGGACTGGCAGACCGGGGTGGTGGTCCCCCTATTTAAAAAGGGGGACTGGAGGGTGTGTTCCAACTATCGGGGGATCACACTCCTCAGCCTCCCTGGGAAAGTCTATTCCAGGGTACTGGAGAGGAGAATTCGGCCGATAGTCGAACCTCGGATCCAAGAGGAACAATGCGGTTTTCGTCCGGGCCGCGGAACACTGGACCAGCTCCATACCCTCCGCAGGGTGCTCGAGGGTTCATGGGAGTTTGCCCAACCAGTCCACGTGTGTTTTGTGGACTTGGAGAAGGCATTCGACCGTGTCCCTCGTGGCATTCTGTGGGAGGTGCTCCGGGAGTACGGGGTCGGAGGCCCTCTGTTAAGGGCCGTACGGTCCCTGTACGAGCGGAGCAGGAGCTTGGTTCGCATTGCCGGCAGTTAGTCAGACCTGTTCCCGGTACATGTTGGACTCCGGCAGGGCTGCCCTTTGTCACCGGTTCTGTTCATTATTTTTATGGACAGAATTTCTAGGCGCAGCCACGGGCCGGAGGGGATCTGGTTCGGGAGCCACAGGATTTCATCTCTGCTTTTCGCGGATGATGTGGTCTTGTTGGCTCCTTCGAACCGGGACCTCCAGCATGTCCTGGGGCGGTTTGCAGCCGAGTGTGAAGCGGCTGGGATGAGAATCAGCACTTCCAAATCCGAGGCAATGGTTCTTGACCGGAAAAAGGTGGCTTGTCCCCTCCGGGTTGGGGGAGAGCTACTGCCTCAGGTGGAGGAGTTTAAGTATCTTGGGGTCTTGTTCACGAGTGAGGGAAGGATGGAGCGTGAGATTGACAGGCGGATCGGCACGGTGGCCGCAGTAATGCGGTCGTTACACCGGTCTGTCGTGGTGAAGAGAGAGCTGAGTCGAAAGGCGAAGCTCTCGATTTACCGGTCAATCTACATTCCTACCCTCACCTATGGTCATGAACTTTGGGTCATGACCGAAAGAATAAGATCCCGGATACAAGCGGTGAAATGAGTTTCCTCCGCAGGGTGGCAGGGCGCTCCCTTAGAGATAGGGTGAGGAGCTCTGTCACCCGGGAGGAGCTCGGAGTAGAGCCGCTGCTCCTCCACATCGAGAGGAGCCAGTTGAGGTGGCTCGGGCATCTGTTTCGGATGACCCCGGGACGCCTTCCTCGGGAGGTGTTCCTTGCATGTCCCGCTGGGAGGAGACCCTGGGGAAGACCCAGGACACGCTGGAGGGACTATGTCGCTCAGCTGGCCTGGGAGCGCCTTGGGATCCTCCCAGAAGAGCTGGAGGAAGTGTCCGCATTGAGGGAAGTCTGGGTGTCCCTGCTCAGACAGCTGCCCCCGCGACCCGGCTCTGGATAAGCGAAAGAAGATGGATGGATGGATGGATATTTACATGAAGTTTGTTTCACTCCATATTCAGTTGCTTCATTTCCCATTTGAAAACCATTACAAATGTTGTACAAGGGTTAGGTTTCTCTGATCAAAGCATTTCAACATTCTAGAACCGGTTACCATGGTTTCTTTAGTTAAGACATTGTGACATTCTAGACTGGTAACCATGGTTTCTTTAGTTAAGACATTGTGACATTCTAGACTAGTAACCATGGTTACTCTCATTATATCATTTGAACGTTCTAGAACTGGTTACCATGGTTACTCTAGTTAATGCATTTCAACATTCTAGAACTGGTTACAATGGTTGCTGTAATTATATCATTTCAACATTCTAAAACTGGTTACCACGGTCACTCTAGTTGAGACATTTTAACAGTGTAGACCTGGCATTTCAAGAGTCTAGGACTGGTTACCACTGTTACACGTTATATTATTTCAACATTCTAGAACTGGTTGCCACGGTTACTCTAATTATATCATTTCAGAATTGTAGAACTGGTTACCATTGTTTCTCTGATCAAACCATTTCAACATTCTAGAACCGGTTACCATGGTTTCTTTAGTTAAGACATTGTAACATTCTAGAACTGGTAACCAGGGTTTCTCTCGTTATATCACTTGAACATTCTAGAACTGGTTACCATGGTTACTCTAATTATATCATTTCAACATTCTATAATTGGTTAACATGGTTTCTCTTATCAAAGCATATCAACATTACAGAACTGGTCACCATGATAACTGAAGTTAAGACAGTTCAAAATTCTAGTACTGGTTACCATGATAACTGAAGTTAAGACATTTCAAAATTCTAGTACTGGTTACCATGGTTACTCTAATTATATCATATCAACATTCTATAATTGGTTAACATGGTTTCTCTGGTCAAAGCATTTCAACATTCTAAAAACTGGTCACCATGATAACTCAAGTTAAGACATTTCCAAATTATAGTACTGGATACCAAGGTTACACTGGTTACATAATTTCAGCATTGTACAATGTCTTACAACAGTTACATTCATTAAGACATTTGAACATTCTAGAACTGGTCACCATGGTTACTGTAATTAAGACATTTCAACATTTTATAACTAGTTACCATGATTTCTCTGATCAAAGCATTTCAACATTCTAGAACTGGTTACCATGGTTAAAATAGTTATATCATTTCAACATTCTAGAACTGGTTACCAGGGTTTCTCTGATCAAAGCATTTCAACATTCTAGAACTGCTTACCACAGCTACTCTAATTGTATCGTTTCATAACATTGTAGAACTGGTTACCATTGTTTCTCTGATCACAGCATCATAACATTCTAGAACCGGTTACCGTGGTTTCTTTAGTTAAGACATTGTAACATTCTAGAACAGGTAACCACGGTTACTCTCGTTATATCATTTGAGCATTCTAGAACTGGTTACCATGGTAACTCTAGTTAACACATTTCATCACTCTAGATCCAGTTTCTATGGATACTTTAGTTAAGACATTTCAACATTTTAGAACTGGTTACCACAGTTAATCTAGTTATATCATTTCAACATTCTAGAACTGGTTACCATGGTTTCTCTGATCAAAGCATTTCAACATTCTAGAACTCGTTACCACGGTTACTCTAGTTAAGACATTTCAACATTCTACAACTGGTAACCATGGTCACTCTAATTATATCATTTCAACATTCTAGAATTGGTTACCATGGTTTCTCAGATCAAAGCATTTCAACATTCTAGAACTGGTCACCATGATAACTCATGTTAAGACATTTCAAAATTCTAGTACTGGTTACCCTGGTTACTCTAGTTTGTCATTTCAACAATCTAGAACTTGTTACCACAGTTACACTAGTTAAGGCATTTTCAACAAAACATTTTAACATTCTAGAACTGGGTACCATGGTTACTCTAATTTAAGGCATTTCAATATGCTACAGCTGGTTACCACGGTTACTCAAGTTATATCATTTCAACATTCTAGAACTGGTTACCATGGTTACTCTAGTTAAGACATTTCAACATTCCAGGACTGGTTACCATGGTTACTGTGATTATATCATTTCAACATTCTAGAACTGGTCACCATGGTTTCTCAGATCGAAGCATTTCAACATTTTGAAAATGGTTACCACGATTGTTTTAATCATATCATTTCAACATTCTACTCTTTTTAAAACATTTCAACATTCTTGAACTGGTTACCATGGATATTCTAGTTAAGCCATTTCATCATTATAGAACGGGCTACCACGATTGATTAATTATGTCAATTCAACATTCTAGAACTGGTTACCATGGTTACTCCTGTTGAATTATTTCAACATTCTAGAACTGGCAACCATGGTTACACAATTTGAAATATTTCAATATTCTAGGACTGGTTACCATGGTTACTCTGATCAAAGCATTTCAACATTCTAGAATTGGTTTCCATGGTTACTGTTAAAATAATTCTGCGATAATTTAGAACTGGAGGAAGGAGATCGGAATCAGCTCAAGGTTCAAACAAGGTTTTAATCTTGTACAAGAGGAGCATTCACAGAGCAACACGCAGGTCTGTTACAAAGTGAAGACTCAACATGTGAAGAGAAAAGCATGGTATTTATCCCTCTCTGTGGGGGTGTTTTTCCACTACGATAGTTCTTAATTTATGACCTGCACTTAAAAAGATACTTCACAGAGAAGGAAGTGATAAGCTCCAGTGGTCACTCAACACCAGACATAGGTAATAAAGCGACATAAAACAAGGTCACAAGTTGCAGGTCATGTTAAACAACTCCATTGAACATTCCTGTGTCAGACTT
>JARJLU010019865.1:33444-51655 GCA_030272975.1 Sparidentex hasta
TCTGATCAAAGCATGTAAAAGTGATAGAACTCGTTTCCATGGTTATCCTAGTTACATCATTTCAGCATTCTAGGGCTGGTTACCATGGTTACTCTAGGTGAAATATTTCAACATTCTCGAACAGGTTACGATGACCTCTCTGATAAAATCATCAGAGAACTGGTTACCACGGTTACTCTAGTTATATACGTTCAACATTCTAGAACTGGTTACCATGGATGCTCTGATCAAAGCATTTCAACATACCATGTTGAAATGGTATGTAACAACATACCATGTTGTTACCATGGTTAATCTGATTATATCATTTCAACATTCTAGTACTGGATACCATGGTTACTCTAGTTGAAATATTTCAACATTCTAGAAATGGTTACTATGGTTATTCTACTTATATCATGTCATCATTCCAGAACTGGTTACCATGGTTGCTCTAAGAAATTTCAACATTCTAGAACTGGTTACCACGGTTAATCTAGTTAGATCATTTAAACATCCAAGAACTGGGTACCACAGTTACTCTAATTATATCATTTCAACATTGTAGAACTTGTTACCACGGTTAATCTAGTTGTATCATTTAATCATTCTAGAACTGGGTACCACAGTTACTCTAATTATATCATTTCAACATTGTAGAACTTGTTACCACGATTACTCTAGTTATATCATTTCAACATTCTAGAACTTGTTACCATGGTTAATCTTTTTAAAACAGTTCAACATTCTTGAACTGGTTACCATGGATATTCTATTTAAGCCATCTCATCATTATAGAACTGGCTACCACGATTGATTAATCATGTCAATTCAACATTCTAGAACTGGTTACCATGGTTACTCCTGTTGAATTATTTCAACATTCTAGAACTGGTAACCATGGTTACACAATTTGAAATATTTCAATATTCTAGGACCGGTTACCACGTTTACTCTAGTTAAGACATTTCAACATTCTAGAACTGGTTACCATGGTTACTCTGATTATATCATTTCAACATTCTGGAATTGGTTACCATGGTTACTCTACTTGTAACATTTCAACATTCTAGAACTGGTTAACATGGTGCCTCTGATCAAAGCATTTCAACAGTCTAGAACTGGTTATCATTGTTACTCTAATTAAGACAATTCAAGATTCCAGAACTGGTTACCATGGTTACGCCAGATGAAATATTTCAACATTCTAGAACTGGTTACCATGGTTACTATGATCAAAGCATTTCAACATTCTAGAGCTGGATACCATGATTACTTTAGTTAATACATTTCAACATTCTAGAACTGGTTTCTATGCTTACTCTAATTATATCATTTCAAAATTCTAGAACTGATTGCCATGGTTACTCTATTTAACACATTTCAACATTCTAGAACTGGTTACCATTGCTTCTCTCATCAAAGCATTTCAACTTTCTAGAAGTGGTTGCCATGGTTTCTCTGATCAAAGCATTTCAACATTCTAGTACTGGTTACCATGATTACTTTATATCATTTCAACATTCTAGGACTGGTTACGTGTTTGTTTATTATATGATGTAATGATAAGCTCTGGAGAGTTCTATAAAACACTTACTCAGAGTATATCGTTTACTCTCTTGGAGTTCTAGGTTTACACTGCAGGTGGTGAAAAGCACTGGAATAGTGTCTAAAAGTACCAGTGAGGGAGTACAATTGCACACTGTAAGGGTTTAAATGTAACTCTTTATTTGGAGTATATAGTTTACACTTTTGACAGTGTTCACTGAACACCAAACTCTTGGACCTATATAGACACCGAAACTGGTGTTAAAGGAGTTAAGGAGTACAATATGCACTGGGATTTTTGCTGTGTGGTTACCATGGTTACTCCACTTAAGACATTTAAACATTCCAGAACTGGTTACCATGGTTACTCTACTTGAAAAATTTCAACATTCTAGAACTGGTTACCATGGTTACTCTGATCAAAGCATTTCAACTTTCTAGAACTGCTCATCACGCTTACTCTAAGTATATAATTTCAACATTCCAGGACTGGTTACCATGGTCATTCTAGTTAAGACATTTCAGCATTCTAGAACTGGTTACCATGGTTATTCTAGTTAAGACATTTCATATTCTAGAACTGCTTACCATGGTTGCTCTAGTTATGTCATTTCAACATTCTAGAACTTGTTACCATGGTTACTCTAGTTTTATCATTTCAAAATTCTAGAACTGGTCACCACGGTTACATGAGTTAAGACATTTCAGCTTTCTAGAAGTGGTTAACATGGTTACCCTAGTTAAGAGATTTCAACATTCCAGAACTGGTTACCATGGTTACTCTAATTATATCATTTCAACATTCTAGAACTGGTTACCAGTGTTACTCTAGTTGAAATATTTCAAAAATTCTAAAAAGGGTTACCATGGTCACTCTGATCCAAGCATTTCAACATTCTAGAATTGGTTACCACAGTTACTCTAGTTATATCATTTCAAAATTCTAGAACTGATTGCCATGGTTTCTCTGATCAAAGCATTTCAACATTCTAGAAGTGGTTACCTAGTTGGCAGACATCTCTTACTTAGACCTTAGCTCATAAATATGTCATGCTTCAATGCAAAATTTTCGAGGAAGTCCCATCCAAACTGTTGGGTGAGAGACTGGACACATCGCGCAACGAAGCTAATCTGCTGAAGCGGTATTGCTGGATTTAGAAGTTATTGAGACGAAATAAATGACAATGGCAAGCAAATAGTTGTCATGTAGGAAGTGATTGAGTTCCCATTCGCTGATTCTGATTCTGAAATGGAAAATCTAACTTCGGGAGATGACGGTCGGGCGATTAGAGAGCTTGCTAGTCGCGGTGCGTCTTGGCATAGCAATGGCGCTGCCGCGCAGAGCGAGGAACACGCATAAGCACAAACATACGACCCTTTGCCCAACATAGGTGGGAATGGAAATGATACACGAAGTTGTATCAGTAGGGGAGTGAATGGATGTGGTAAAAGTAGTGGTGGTGGTGAGAACAGCACTGGGACCAGCGTTAGTGTTCACTCTTTCTACCGCGACGGTCACTTAGCCTCCATCCGCGGCAGTGGTGTAGCTATGCAACGCAGCAGTGTTCACGAAGCACACAGCACACACACGAGTCCAACTCTTCTCACAACAAGAGAGGGGATTGCAGGGGGAGACATGGGCTAAGTGTTCGTAGAAGGGCTGATGGGTTTCGTAGGGGAACAGGGGAAGGCATAACAGGGCTGGACATGGTGATGATGATGATGGTAATGGTGGATGGGCTTACTTGAGAGATGAGGAAGTATATCAGGAGTGGATAAAGTTCTCTGATTAGCAAATTGGATATCGTGGTGACAGAGCTATAGTTCTTATTCTCTCTGTGCCTTGCAATGAGAGGCTCCACACTACAAATACTGCAAACTTTTATCTGGATAGATGGGCACAGATAAGGCTTCTGCAGCTAAAAGATGCCTACTGTTATAGAATTATGATAATAATAATAATAATAATAATAATAATAATAATAATAATAATAATAATAATAAAAATAATAATAATAATAACAACAATAATTATGATAATATGCCCGCCACCATATGATGTCGTAATATCAAAATTAGATGGGGAAATTTACTCCCAAGATAAACTTTACGTCATTCTCAATATTTGTCTCTTTTACATTTTGTCTCTATCTCAAACCATTTTCAAGCCAGAGCTTTCTGAAATGTAGATGTCAAAATCTAGTATTTTTTAAAATAAAACCCGGCGCCTAAAGCGTTAAGACATTTCAGCATTTCAGAACTGGTTACCATGGTTACTCTGATCAAAGCATTTCAACATTCTAGAACTTGTTACCATGGTTTCTCTAGTCAAGACATTTCAACATTCTAGAACTGGTTACCATGGTTTCTGTGTTCACAGCATTTCAACATTATAGGACTGGTTACCATGGTTACTCTAGTCAAGACATTTCAACATTCTAGAACTGGTTACCATGGTTTCTGTGTTCACAGCATTTCAACATTATAGGACTGGTTACCACAGTTACTCTACTTAAATCATTTCAAGATTCTATTCTTGTTAAGACATTACTCTACTCTAGTTAAGACATTTCAACATTCTAGAACTGGTTACTAGGGTTTCTCTAGTTGAAATATTTCAACATTCCAGAACTGGTTACCATGGTTACTCGAAGATATTTCAACATTCTAGAACTGGTTACCATGGTTTCTCTGATCAAAGCATTTCAACATTCTAGAACTGGTTAACACGGTTACTCTAATTATATCATTTCTAAATTCTACAACAGGTTACCATGGTTTCTTTGATCAAAGCAACAGCCTAGAACTGCTTACCACGATTAAACTAATTATATAATTTCAACATTCTAGAACTGGTCACCATGGTTACTCCGAATATATCATTTCAACATTCTATAACTGTTTACCATGATTACTCTAATTATGTCATTTCAACATCCTAGAAATGGTTACCATGGTTACTCTAGGTAAGACATTTCAACATTCTAGAAGTGGTTACAATGGTTACTCTGATCAAAGCTTTTCAACATTTTAGAACTGGTTACCACGGTTAATCTAGTTATATCATTTCAACATTCTAGAACTGGTTACCATGGTTCCTCTGATCAAAGCATTTCAACATTCTAGAACCGGTTACCATGGTTTCTTTAGCTGAGACATTGTAACATTCTAGACTGGTAACCACGGTTACTCTCGTTATATAATTTGAACATTCTAGAACTGGTTACCATGGATAGTCTAGTTAAGACATTTCATAATTCTAGAATTGGTTAGCATGGTTACTCTACTTACATCATTTCCACATTCTAGAACTGGTTACAATAGTTACTCTACACTCCAAACTGGTGAGGAGGAGAGAGGCCAGGAAACTGACAGTGAGGACACTCTTGTGTCCTACTGTCCAAAGAAAAGGAAAAATGTGCTCCTGATGACGACTCTGCACAGGGATGCCATTGTTAGCACCAGGGAGGACAAGAAACCCAAGAAAGGCATCCTGGATTACAACAGGAACAAAGGCGGAATTGACAACCTTGATAAGGTATGTTGATTTTTATTTTTTCATGTACTTCTTCTCTATCATCAGATTGTTTGAACTGCACTTTAAAAGTAAGACTTGGTTTTGTTGGCGTACACATTATTTTTATGAACCACACTGATTCAGTTCTATCCATCTGAATATGATACATGAGGTATCATTTGTATGTATTCATGATTTTATCTACTTTGTGCACTTTTGCTGGTTACTGGCACATACTCTTGTCAGAGGAAGACAGCACGTTGGCCCATGATGGTGTTATTCAACATGTTAGATGTGTCAACATACAACAGATTTGTGAAATGATGCTTTTTAGAACTCGAATTCAAGATGTATACGGTCAGATCAGTGAGGTATACAGGCCATAGATAACAAATAGAAGTTCAAAACGTGTTATGTTCACAAGAACTGAAGTTGATAAAAAAGATCTAACACAACAAGTAATGATAATTATGTACTTTTACAGTTTTTATGACGAGTTTAAATAAAACGGTCATTTTTGACCGGGAACACAAAATTATTTAACACGAAACGAACATAACATGAGAGTTAAGAGATTTCATCATTATATAACTAACTACCACTATTGCTGAATTATATCAAATCAACATTCTAGAACTGGTTACCTTGTTTACTCCATTTGAAATATTTCAACATTCTAGAACTGGTTACCATGGTTACACTGATCAATGCATTTCAACATTCTAGAACTCGTTACCACGGTTACTCTTGTTATATCATTTCAACATTCTAGAACTGGTTACCATGGTTACACAATTTGAAATATTTCAACATTCTAGGACTGGTTACCACGGTTACTCTAGTTAAGACATTTCAACATAGTTAAGACATTTCAATAGAACTGGTTAACATGGTTACTCTGATCAAAGCATTTCAACATTCTAGAACTGGTTACCACGGTTAATTTAGTTAAGACATTTCAACATTCTAGAACTGGTTACCATGGTTACTCTAATTATTTCGTTTCAACATTCTAGAACTGGTTACCATGGCTTCTCTGATCAAATCATTTCAACTTTCGAGAAGTGGTTACCATGGTTTCTCAGATCAAAGCATTTCAACATTCTAGGACTGGTTACCATGGTTGCTCTAGTTAATACATTTCAACATTCCAGAACTGGTTACCATGGTTTTCCTGATCAAAACATTTCAACATTCTAGAACTGTTCACCATGGTTGCTGTAGTTGAAATATTTCATCATTCTAGAATTGGTTACCATGGTTACTCTGATCAAAGCATTTCAACATTCTAGAAGTGGTTACCATGGCTACTCTAGTCATATCATTTCAACATTCTAGAACTGGTTATTATAGTTTCTCAGATCAAAGCATTTCAACCTCTGACATCAGCCGCCTGCTGATTCTGTATCGTTGTAATAGTAAAACGTGGCCGACCACTTTGCATTTAAGGGGCAAGCGTCTGAAATGAAACATGAGTTTTATGATACTGGATTAATTGGTGTGTCTGGGAGGCCAAGGTTTTATTTAAATTTTATATTTTATTTCACCTAAAGCACTTGTCACCGGCCAATATGTGTAACATTATCCACTCATACTCCCTATTGCTGTCTATCAAGTGGCGCTCAGAAAATGGGGCACTCTTCACAGGGTGGAAAAACTCTGCAAGGACGGGATTGGAGTTAGTGTAATATTTTCATCATTGGCTGTGTATCTGGGGAAGGGTTCAGCTTTGCCAGTCTTGAACCATATTATGGAGGGAGTATGCAATTAAATGTATTTATGTATTTTCCAATGGACTTTCTCACAATCTCTGGTCTGGCAATAACATGGTTACTCTGATCAAAGCTTTTGAACATTCTAAAACGTGTTGCCACGGTTACTCTAGTTACATCATTTCAACATTCTAGAACTGGTTACCATAGTTACTCTAGTTATTTCATTTCAAAATTCTAGAACTGGTCACCATGGTTTCTCTGATCAAAGCATTTCAACATTCTAGGACTGGTTACCACGATTACTCTAATTATGTCATTTCTACATTCTAGGACTGGTTACCATAGTTACTCAAGTTATATCATTTCAACATTGTAGAACTGGTTACCATGGTTACTCTAGTTAAGATATTTCAAGATTCTAGAACTGGTCACCATGATTACTCTAGTTAAGACATTTCAACATTCTAGAACTGGATGCCATGGTTACTCTACTTAAGATATTTTAACATTCTAGAACTCGTTACCACGATTACTCTGATCAAAGCATTTCAACATCCTAGAATTCGTTAACACAGTTAGTCTAGTGATATCATTTCAACATTCTAGAACTGGTTACCATGGTTTCTCTAGTTATATCATCTCAACATTTTAGAACTGATTACCAGGTTTACTCTAGCTATGTCATGTCAACATTGTAGAACTTGTTACCATGGTTATTCTGATCAAAGCATTTCAAGATTCTAGAACTCGTTATCCTGGTTACTCTAGTTATATCATTTCAACATTCTACAACTTGTTACCATGGTTACTCTGATCAAAGGATTTCAAGATTCTAGAACTCGTTACCCTGGTTACTCTGGTTATATCATTTCTACATTCTGGAACTGGTTACCAAGATTAGTGTATATCATTTCAACATTCTAGAACTGGTTACCATGGTTACTCTAGTTCAGATATTTCACCATTCTAGAACTGGTTACAATGGTTGCTGTAGTTATATCATTTCAAAATTCTAGAGCTGGTTACCATGGTTACTCTAGTTGAACTATTTCAACATTCTAGAACTGGATACCATGGTATCTCTGATCAAAGCATTTCAACATTATGGAACTCGTTACCATGGTGACTCTAGTTAAAACATTTCAACATTCTAAAACTGGTTGCCACGGTTACTCTAGTTGAGACATTTCAACATTGTAGACCTGGCATTTCAAGAGTCTAGGATTGGTTACCACTGTTAAGCGTTATATCATTTCAACACTGTAGAACTGGTTGCCACCGTTACTCTAATTATATCATTTCAACATTGTAGAACTGATTACCATTGTTTCTCTGATCAAACCATATCAACATTACCATGGTTTCTTTAGTTAAGACATTGTAACATTCTAGGACTGATAACCAGGGTTACTCTCGTTATATCACTTGAACATTCTAGAACTGGTTACCATGTCACTCTAGTTAATACATTTCAACATTCTAGAACTGGTTACCATGGTTACTCTAATTATATCATTTCAACATTCTGTAATTGGTTAACATGGTTTCTCTGATCAAAGCATTTCAACATTATAGAACTGGTCACCATGATAACTCAAGTTAAGACATTTCAAAATTCTAGTACTGGATACCAAGGTTACACTGGTTACATCATTTCAACATTGTAGAATGTCTTACCACAGTTACACTAGTTAAGACATTTGAACATTCCAGAACTGGTCACCACGTTTACTCTAGTTAAGATATTTTCAAGAAAACATTTTAACATTCTAGAACTTGTTACCATGGTTTCTCTGATCAAAACATTTCAGCATTCTAGAGCTGGTCACCATGGTTACTGTAGTTAAGACATTTCAAAATTCTAGAACTGTTTACAATGGTTTCTCTGGTCAAAGATGTTCAACATTCTAGAACTGGTTACCATGGTTACAATAGTTATATCATTTCAACATTCTAGAACTGGTTACAATGGTTTCTCTGGTCAAAGATGTTCAACATTCTAGAACTGATTACCATGGTTACAATAGTTATATCATTTCAACATTCTAGAACTGGTTACCAGGGTTTCTCTGATCAAAGCATTTCAACATTCTAGAACTGCTTACCACGGTTATTCTAATTGTATCATTTCATAACATTGTAGAAGTGGTTACCATTGTTTCTCTGATCAAAGCATCATAACATTCTAGAACTGGTTACCATGGTTTCTTTAGTTAAGACATTGTAAAATTCTAGAACAGGTAACCACGGTTACTCTTGTTATATCATTTGAGCATTATAGAACAGGTTACCATGGTAACTCTAGTTAACACATTTCATCATTCTAAATCCAGTTACCATGGTTACTCTAGTTGAGACATTTCAACATTCTAGGATTGGTTACAATGGTTTCTCTGATAAAAGCATTTCAACATTCTAGAACTGGTCACCATGATAATTCAAGGTAAGACATTTCAACATTCTAGAAATTGTTACCACAGTTACACTAGTTAAGACATTTCAACATTCTAGAACTGGTTACCACGTTTACTATAGTTAAAGCATTTTCAACAAAACATGTTAACATTCTAGAACTGGGTACAATGGTTACTCCAATTTAAGGCATTTCAATATTCTACAGCTGGTTACCACGATTACTCTAGTTATATCATTTTAACATTCTAGAACTGTTTACCATGGTTACTCTAGTTAAGACATTTCAACATTCCAGGATGACAGTACATTCCAACATTCCAGTAAACATTACCATGGTTACTGTGATTATATCATTTCAACATTTTAGAACTGGTCACCATGGTTTCTCGGATCGAAGCATTTCAACATTTTGAAACTGGTTTCCACGATTTTTTTAATTATATCATTTCAACATTCTACGACTGGTTACCATGGTTACTCTAATTATATCATTTCAACATTCTTGAACTGGTTACCATGTTTATTCTGATAAAAGCATTTCAACATTTTAGAACTCGTTACCACTGTAACTCTAATTATGTAATTTCAGTATTCTAGAAGTTGTTACCATGTTTTCTCTCATCAAAACATTTCAACATTCTAGTACTGGTTACCATGGCTCCTCTAGTTAAAACATTTCAACATTCCAGAACTGGTTACCATGGTTACTGTAATTATATCATTTCAACATTCTCAAACTGATTACCATGGTTACTCTAGTTGAAATATTTCGACATCCTTGAACTGGTTACCAAGGTTACTCTGATCAAAGCATTTCAAAATTCTAGAAATGGTTACCACGGTTACTCTAGTTTTATCATTTCAACATTGTAGAACTGCTTACCATGGTTACTTTGATCAAAGCATGTAAACATTCTCAAACTGGTTACCACGGTTACTCTAATTAGATCATTTCAAACTTCCAGAATTGGTTTCCATGGTTTCCCTGATAAAAGCATCACAACATTCTAGAGCTGGTTACCATCGTTACTCTAGTTGAAATATTACAACATTCTAGACCTGGTTACCATGGTTTCTCTGATTACCCGAGTTATATCATTTCAACATTGTAGAACTGGTTACATTGGTTACTCTTGTTAAGACATCACAAAATTCCAGAACTGATTACCATGGTTACTGTAATTATGTCATTTCAACATTCTAGAACTGGTTACCATGGTTACTGTAGTTGAAATATTTCAACATTTTACATCTGGTTACCATGGTTACTCTAATCAAAGCATTTCAACATTATTGAAATGGTTACCACGGTTACTCTAGTTATATCATTTTAACATAGTAGAACTGGTTACCATGTTTACTCTGATCAAAGCATTTCAACATTCTAGAACTGGTTACCATGGTTTCTCTAATCAAAGCATTTCAACATTCTAGAACTGGTTACCACGGTTACTCTAGTTATATCATTTCTAAATTCTACAAATAGGTTACCATGGTTTCTTTGATCAAAGCATCATCCTAGAACTGCTTACCACGATTAATCTAATTATATAATTTAAACATTCTAGAACTGGTAACCACAGTTACTCCAATTATATCATTTCAACATTGTAGAATTTGTTACCACGATTACTCTAATTATATCATTTCCACATTCTGGGACTTGTTACCATGGTTACGCTTTTTAAAACATTACATCATTCTAGAACTACCATGGATACTCTAGGTAAGACATTTCATGATTATAGAACTGGCTAACATGATTAATTAATTATATCAATTCAACATTCTAGAACTGGTAACCATGGTTACACAATTTGAAATATTTCAACATTATAGGACTGGTTACCACGTTTACTCTAGTTAAGACATTTCAACATTCTAGAACTGGCTACCATGGTTACTCTCATTATATCATTTCAAAATTCCAGAACTGGCTGCCATGGTTACTCCAGATGAAATATTTCAACATTCTAAAACTGGTTACCTTGGTTACTATGATCAAAGCATTTCAACATTCCAGAGCTGGTTACCATGGTTACTTTAGTTGAGACATTTCAACATTCTAGAACTGGTTACCATGGCTTCTCATCAAAGCATTTCAACTTTCTAGAAGTGGTTGCCATGGTTTCTCTGATCAAAGCATTTCAACATTCTAGTACTGGTTACCATGATTACTGTATCATTTCAACATTCTAGAACTGGTTGCCATGGTTACACCAGTAAAGACATTTCAACATTCTAGAACTGGTTACCATGGTTTCTGTGTTCACAGCATTTCAAAATTATAGGAGTGTTTATCACAGTCACCCTACTTAAATCATTTCGAGATTCAAGGAGTGGTTAACATGGTTACTGTAGTTAAGACATTTCAGTATTCCAGAACTGGTTACCATGGTTACTCTAGTTCAGACATTTCAACTTTGTAGAAATGGTTACCATGGTTTCTCTGATCAAAGCATTTCAAAATTCTAGAACTGGTTACCATGGTTACTCTAGTTAAGACATTTCAGCATTGTAGAACTCGTTAACAGGGTTACTCTAATGATATTGTTTCAACATTCCAGAGCTGGTTACCATGGTTTCTCTAGTTTAAATATTTCATCATTGTAGAACTGGTTACCATGGTTAGTCTAGTTGAGACATTTCAACATTCCAGAACTGGTTACCATGGTTATTCTAAGATATTTCAACATTCTAGAACTGGTTACCATGGTTTCTCTAATCAAAGTATTTCAACATTCTAGAACTGGTTACCACGGTTACTCTAGTTATATCATTTCTAAATTCTACAAATAGGTTACCATGGTTTCTTTGATCAAAGCATCATCCTAGAACTGCTTACCACGATTAATCTAATTATATAATTTAAACATTCTCGATCTGGTTACCGTGGTTACTCTAGTTGCATCATTTCAACATTCTAGAACTGGTCACAATGGTTACTCCAAATATATCATTTCAACATCTTAGAAATGGTTACCATGGTTACTCCAGATGAGACATTTCACATTTCTGGAAGTGGTTACCATGGTTTGTCTGATCAAAGCATTTCAACATTCTAGAAATGATTACCATGGTTACTCTAATTATATCATTTCAACATTCTAGAACTGGTTACCATGGTTACTCCAGTTAATACATTTCAACATTCTAGAACTGGTTACCATTGTTACTCTAGTTGAGACATTTGAACATTCTTGAACTGGTTACCATGGTTACTCTACTTACATCATGGTTACCATGGTTTGTCCGATCAAAGCATTCTAACATTCTAGAAATGATTACCATGGTTACTCTAATTATATCATTTTAACATTCTAGAAATGATTACCATGGTTACTCTAATTATATAATTTCAACATTCTAGAACTGGTTACCATGGTTACTCTGATAAGACATTTCAACATTCTAGAGCTGGTTACCATGGTTTCTCTGATTAAAGAATTTCAACATTCTAGAACCGGTTACAATGGTTTCTTTAGTTGAGACATTGTAACTTTATAGAACTGGTTACCACAGTTACTCTATTTATATCATTTCAACATTATAGAACTGGTTACCACGGTTACTCAAGTTTAGACATTTCAACATTCTAGAACTGGTTACCATGGTTAATATGATGAAAGCATTTCAACATTCTAAAACTGGTTACCATGATTTCTTTAGTTAAGACATGTCAACATTCTAGAGCTGGTTACCATGGTTACTCTAGTTATATTATTTCGACATTCTAGAGCTGGTTACCATGGTTACTCTAGTTATATTATTTCAACATTCTTGAACTGGTTACCATGGTTTCTCTGATCAAAGCATTTCAACATTCTAGAACTGGTTACTTTGGCTACTCTAGTTAAGAGATTTCACCATTCCAGAACTGGTTACCACGGTTACTCTAGATATATCATTTCAAAATTGTAGAAGTGTTTACCATGGTTTCTCTGATCAAAGCATTTCAACATTCTAGAACTGGTTACCACGGTTAATGTAGTTATATCATTTCAACATTCTAGAATGCGTTGCCACAATTACTCTAATTATATCAATCCAACATTCGAGAACTGATTACCATGGATACTCTAGTTAACCCTCACGTTTTGTTCCGGTCAAATCTGACCAATTTAAAAGTTTTATCTCTGAAAAATGTACTTAATTTGATTAGACTGACCTAAGAGTCCATGACTTTGTCCACAAAGAGGATTTCAACACACACTATAAATAGTATTTATTTGCATACAGTTTTGTGTATTTTATTCAACTTTTGTACACTCTTGGTGTTCCCGTCAAAAATGACCAGTCATTAGAAATGAATGGGGGAGACTACAATTCGTGTAAAAAAACTGATCTACATCCTTATTTGTCATATGGACACACACACACATGCACACTCACACACCCACCCACCCACCCACACCTTTGTTCCTAGGCAACCACCACAGGAACCTTAGCCTGGTAGAGTCCCTCTGCCGCAGGAACAACACCTGTTCTCAGAAAGTTGCAGCATTGTTTCAATTATATTGAACTTTTCTCACAGCTTTGGTAGCCTATATGAATGCTTTTTTGAGGCCTTGCTCACAGTTCATTGTGTGGCAGCACCATGACACGTCGCTATACCCTAAGTGAGAATATTGATTACATATGTGATCACCACAGTGGTGAGGAGGAGAGAGGCCAGGAAACTGACAGTGAGGACACTCTTGTGTCCTACTGTCCAAAGGAAAGGAAAAATGTGCTTCTGATGACAACTCTGCACAGCGATGCCACTGTGAGCACCAGAGAGGACAAGAAACCCAAGAAAGCCATCCTGGATTACAACAGGAACAAAGGCGGAACTGACAACCTTGATAAGGTATGTTGATTTTTATTTTTTCATGTACTTCTTCTCTATCATCAGATTGTTTGAACTGCACTATAAAAGTAAGACTTGGTTTTGGTGGAGTACACATTAAATTTATGAACAACACTGAGTCAGTTCTATCCATCTGAATATGATACATGAGGTATCATTTGTATGTATTCATGATTTTATCTTCTTTGTGCACTTTTGCAGGTTACTGGCACATACTACTGTCAGAGGAAGACAGCACGTTGGCCCATGGTGGTGTTTTTCAACATGTTAGATGTGTCAACATACAACGCATTTGTGCTGTGGATGGAGGTGAATCCAAGATGGAAGCAGGGGAAAAAACACATCTGATAGAGTGATGAATATTGTAATGTTATTGTTCTTGTTAGTTGTTCTTAAATGTATTAAGACAATGATCTTGTAATATTGTGAAACTGTTTTGGGATAAATTCCTTTGTGCACAAATAAAATATTGGTCACTTTTGACCGGGAACACAACTAGTGTTACTTTATATTACTGTATAAAAAATGAAATAGTTTCAAAACAAATGTCCTTGGTAACTTTGAGCCTAAGTAGTCTGTGATAAACAATATACTGTGTTTCATCTTTTTTATTTTTTATAGTCGAAATAATCCAGAAATTATGCTTTTTTGAACTCGAATTCAAGATGTATACGGTCAGATCAGTGAGGTATACAGGCCATAGATGACAAATAGAAGTTCAAAACTTGTAATGTTCACAAGAACTGAAGCTGATAAAAAAGATCTAACACAACAAGTAGTGATAATTATGTATTTTTAAAGTTTGTATGATGAGTTTAAATGGAACGGTAATTTTTGACCGGGAACACAAAATTATTTAATACAAAACGAACACAACATGAGGGTTAAGTTTAGTGCAGGACCAACTACGTCTGCAATAGGCATCATTTTATTAGCTGCAGTAACTGTAAGCAACTAGTTTGCTTAGAGGATATTGTCAGCTCGGAGTCTAACTCAGCTCTCAGATTCATTGAGCAAAGCGGGCAGCATCGTGTTTGCATACACACACACACACACACACACACACACAGCGCCAGTGTAGGTGCCATTTTTGGGCTCTGTTTTGGGCTTCAACCTGTGTGCACTTTGCTTGTGCTGTGAAGCAACATGCATTGTTGTACCTAATTCCTAAAATGTGAAAGAGATTACATTTCCATGCAGCAGTGTTATTCATGAGCCATGACAGGTCTAGCTGTATGCTCCGAACAGACAAAAGCTGTTCCATTGCCAGACAAGAGAGGTGCGAGAGGAGCTGAACAGAGATGTCGCTCCCAAAACATTTCAACTTGTGACAGCTGAATATTGGTGACTTCAGGCCCCCTGGCATTTCTAATAATCCCCCTCTGTTCTATTTACATTTTTTCCTGCTGGTGTTTTCTTTCTTTCTCCTCCCTCTCTCCCTCCCTCCATCCTCTGCCCATCAAATGTGTCTGTGGAGAGAGATGCCGAGCGCCTGTCATGTTCACAGTGTGATGCCTCCTGACTCATTATGCACCAGTGACATCATTACAAAAGCAATCACAGGGCTGTGATAAACGCCAGGCTAATTAAAAAGACAGTCTGACGAACTAACTAACAAATGTGTACACTGAGCCTGTGCAGCACTCACATCTGTATACACATAGAAATGTCCTGGCAAACTGTGCTGCTGCTTACATTTTATTTTTGTTTGTAAGAGATTGTACATCTGTCACAGATTATTTCTTAGATAACATGCTGTTAGTAGCCTGTGCATGCCTACAGCATAGGGCTGTTTCTAAAACCAGTGGCACCTGGAGGACATATTTTGTCATATTCAATAATAAAAAAAATGAATAAAAAAACATACTGTCTGCATTGCAGGAATCTCCAACTTGTCTGCTCACACTGTACAGATCAACAAACTCATAACATGGCTGCTCATTCTGAATGTAGGTATGAAGATCCCTCATAAGACAATTCCAATGAGGTGTATTTAAACTAAATTCTTGCCTCCCTAACAATGCTGATGGATAGGCAGTACTACTTGCGTAGCAGTGTGATTCCATTGTTAAAGGTATGTAAGGAGAAGCAAGACAAGCATGCAGCTGCAGATGGCTGGAAGATGCAGACACTATATCTGTTCTGCAATGAAGATCAGTTTTGAAGAACAGTTCAATCGCAGTCCAGACTACATTCAGCAAAAACATGTTGAATATATCTCCAGTAAAATGAAAACAAGCTGACTGGAGCATCAGAACTGGGACTGTGGACCTGTTCAAATGAGATGATCAGAAATCCACCTGATCATCATATAGGCAGATCATTCATTGATTCAGTTCATTATATGAATTATATATTTATTTGGAACCCCTGCACCCTATGCCTAAAAACCTTTCTTTGACAATATTATGTGTTAAATATGTTTACATCAAATTGAATCATTTTTATTTATATAGCCTAAAATCACATAATTAGACCCTCAATTTGAGTGAGGAAAACCTTGCCATATTGGAAAAAAAATAAAAAAAAAATAATAGAAGAAACCTCAAGAAGAGCCACAGAGGAGGATCCTCTCCCAGGACAGACACACATGCAATAGATGTCACATGTACAGAATAGAACAACAAAATCACATCTTACAAGTTGCATTGACAGAATGTCTGACACAAATTAACCTGGAAGAGGGCAGGGCACACAAGATACTTAGAAGTAAACAGAAAACGTCACAGTGAAGACGCATCAGATTAGACAGAAATACAGATACAAGGAGATAGTGAAACAGAGTAGAGCAATGATCCAGCTGAGATCAGTGTGTGACGATCCAAATCTGTCAGGCAAGAGAGCCAAGAAAGGGAGATGGTCCCAGGGGCCTGTGGTCCATCAGAAGGGAGCTTGAATGAAAAGAGAGGAAGAGGAGGAGGAGAAAGAGGAGAAAGAGGAGGAGGAGGAGGAGGAGGAGGAGGAGGAGGAGGAGGAAGCTATAGAAAGTTAGACAGTGACACAGCTGGCAGCTTGAGGAGACAGAAAACAGAAAAAAAAATATATATATATAGAAATGTGGTGTTTTATAAACAGATTAATTCTCGTCGGCAGGACAATGTCAATTCTAATACTGTAGGAACTCATTGAGACTGAGACCAACCTCTGAAGAAGCTAGCAGTCAAAATCAAGGGCTAATGAAAGGCTAAGTCAAAGAAGTGAGTTTTGAGATCTAATAATAATGCTGCAAAGTGCTAATTGAAAAGAGCTTTGACAATAAGTTTGGGTTTGTTAAAAGGCACTGTTTTGAAGAAGAACACACAGATTAAATCATGTCTGTGGCTGGTTGTTCAGAGTTCCAGCTATGGAGGCTGTATTTTCTGTACTTTCATTATTTGGGATAGTGGGGATATTAAAGCTTAAGAGGTTTTACGTATCATAAGGCCCTGAGTCTTTTGACCTTTTCAGAGCCAACGATGCTGTTGTCTTTGGGTGTGAGGGAATTAAAGGATCACTCAGGGATAGCTTGTCTAATCTCATCAGTGCGAATCAGGGAGAGGAGATCCTGAGCTGTGGGAGGCTGCAATATGAGGTGTGGGACTATATATACACTCTCTTTAGGTTTCTGCAAAGGGCATCCCTTAATCAACTGACAGTAGAGAGGAGGTGACACTGAAGGTGAACATCCACCTTTAAATATTCTTCTGATCAGCTCCAGGTGGCACTGGGCTCACTTATCATCCCTATTAGCTCTGATAGAAATCTTAGAAATGTTCATCTGAATAATGTGGCTTTGTTTCAGAATGAATAAGACAAACAAGTGTATTTTCAAAGTGCCATTACCTGAGAGAGTTGATAGATACTGTAGAAGTGATCAATATTAAACAATGTATTTGTTGATGTATTTATCCTTCTAATTTGTTTTTTAGGAAGAAAAACAGAACATTTATTTCTTTAACATCCTGTTGGGTGTTATTAAGTAATCCTGACCCTTTCCCTCGGCATGTAACAATGTGTGAAAATCCCGAGGTTTGGCAGTTAGTGAACCAGACCATATTCATTATTAAATAGGTCTATGGTCATCATGTGATCTGTATGTGTATACATTAAGATGTTCATTTTTTGTATTTGTCATGACAAAATACAGAATATATATATATATATATATATATATATATATATATATATATATATATATATATATATATA